>JAYDZE010044198.1:0-26542 GCA_034509125.1 Monilaria moniliformis | reverse complement strand
TTTAGCAAAATTTGGAAAAATTAATGTCATGATTTAGTTAGACTAATTAATTGTTCAATAATTCATTTAACTAAATTCATATTAATTAAATAATTTTTAATTAGCAAAATAAGATAAATATATCATAATTGTAACAAGGGCAAAATTGTCATTTTACATCTTATCTTTAATCTAATCTAATCTACCAAACAAAACATATATTGTTATCTTAACTTTTATCTTATCTACCAAACAACAACATTAAATGTCTATCTTGTTGCAACATTTATTTTTAATCTTAAAGCCCATCTTAGCTTATCTATCTCACTTTATCTTATCTAGACTACCAAACGGGGCCTAAAGAGATGAAGAGTAAAAAAGCACATGCAACTTTGGTGAATTAATTTTCACTATCTAATTACTACACTGTTTGTTTCGATAGTACAAAATTTTATAAGTAAGACATATACATCGGTATGAAAATTTTTCCTCTCTCTCTAATAATATTGACACATTTATTAGTATATAGCTGTATATACGTAGTAGTATATAATTTTACAAAACATTATAAATTACAGGAACTATACAATCCAGACTAGTTGAGGAGCAAAAAGAATAGCCTAGACAAACAACATCGATCGATCAACCATGGGGAAATTAATCCCAGAAGTGTGAATGAAACTATGGAAGAAAAGTGAAAAAAATTATTCATCAGTCATGTCTTGATTATCTGCATGTTCCTGCTCTCGTGGATCATCCTTAACAGCCCTGCTATTATCATGTGATCTTCGTCCGCCAACTTGCTCCTTACCTTTGGCACGAGCTGCGCGCTCACGAACTCTTACTTCCCCACAACAAGCTTTCCCTGCATCACCGCAGCTCCTCCTCCGCGTTATCTTTGGTGATTTAGGCCGTGTCAGTGGCAGCTGCGCGCATTCCACCAAAACTAGTTTAACTACTGGTACCATCAACGAGACAATGATTCTTTACCAAACTAACAATACATGCTAAATAAATTTGAAAAAAGAAGTTGCAAATTTTAAGTGTTGTTTAAAACCTTTTTGAGCTCAACCTTAGGGGGAGGTCCTTCGCGATAGAAATTAGGAACTGGATTTGCTTTGTACACCATGGTCTTCCTCAGCTCCTTTATAGCTGCTTCTTCTTCTTCCTACAGAAATTTGAGGGGCATGAATGATTGACTTTTGTGATATTTGCAAGTATATACACACCTTTTGTCTAGCTTTGGCTTCGAGTTTCTCTTTCTCCAACGCCTTGTGTTTTACATCCAGCTTAGCGTAATACTAAAATTGGCAGGCAATGGAGATTTAACATACATATGACAAAGTACTGTTTAGAAAGATTTAGAAGAAGAAAAAAGAAAAAACGCTACCTCCTTGCGTTTCTCTAGACGTTCCTCACAAATGAATCTCGGAGCAATGGGAACCGTGACTTTGAATTTATTAGTCCGCGCTGATGCTGCAGTGCTATGAAAGTTAAGGCCAATGTCAATACCTTAACAGTGAGAGCTTAAAAAAATCCAAAGGTGGGGTAAGGATATGAGGAAGTGTCTTCTTCGTCAGTAACTTCATCATCCTGCGGTTTTGTTGACATCGTACAAGAGTTTGGCTGCAATGATCAAGAATAATTATCAGAAATGCAGTTCAAAGAGTTATATTACAAAAATAATCTTGGTGAATAACTGGTCTCCTCAATACTGGCATACAATCTGAAATACATTTTATTTGTTAGAGGGTGGACCGCATGACAGCAAACATACAAAATAGATTTGAAGAGGGCAGTAACTAACCGGTGATCGTCTAGTGGTCGTAGAGCTATGCTGATCATCAGCACCAGAATCATCGGTCTGATCAGTGCTTATTGTTTTCTCCCCTGCCTCATCATATTCATTGGTGCTTCTCTTTATGCCTCCTTCACATCAACTTTGTCAGGTTGAGATTTTTTAGTTTGATCCACACTGGGTTTCTTTTCAAGTTGTAAGCTGCCTGCAACGTTCCTCCCCATATTCTTCCATGAATATAAAGCTCAAGTCACACTAAATAACCATTCTCAATATTCAATATCTTGTTTTGTTCATACATAATAAAACTAGTGCCATTGTAACTTATCAATTCAGAGTCAATTAGCAGAAAAAAGGTCTCTCATTATTCTTAACAAGCAGAACATTGCCAAAAACTAAATTTCATAGATAAACAGGTGATACAGCAAATGTATACAACCAGTTCTCATTGTTTCTTTTTAAGCTTTAGAAAGTGATTCAAAGCTCAAACACCCTTTTTCAACTTATAACTATAGTCACATTCAATGTTCAAATAACTCTAAGTATGATGGAATTGAATGAGGATGGAATAGAATAGATATAGAAAACAAATGGCTAATATCATGGGTTGAGGAAGAATTACTATTCCTAATCTAATGAATGTCGTAACAAACAAATGAATGGAATAAAAGTAGGAGTAGGTATTCTATTCCCACCTCCATTCCATCATATCAAGTAGCCTAAATTAATCCACGAGTATCTTGAATTCATGGAATATGCACCTATAAATCACAATAAATAAACCATAAATGGTCATGTATATTTAAAAAGGAAAAGTAGTGCATTTTTTTTAAGGCCAAGGAGTATGAACTAGAAATGCAGCCTATTCAATCAACACACTTAAAAGGAGAAATCCACACGAGACAAAATACATACAGACACATATATACAGAAAGAAAGATAGATTGAGAAAAATATTAAATGACAAATAAAATGAAGATCGAACCAAACAAACACAATGCCCTAATTCATGATGAAATCCTTACAAATATTATGGTCGGAAAGATCTTGAAGAAATGCCACCACCACCACCACCACCTCCTCCAGCAAACCAATGTGAGCTCAATTCTGTTTGCAGCAGTTGTGTTTAACTAATTTCAGTGATTTTTTTATTTTTACTTTTTTTGGTTGATGTTTTTTTCTTGATGGTCCGTTTATGGCGGGCTGCTGCTGATTTACTCATGGCTCATCGCTTTTTTATATTTATTTTCATACTCAAGTAAAATTCATTTCCCCCCTTTTTATTTTACTGCTTTATCATAGCATTCAAGAATGGAAGTGTTATTATTGTCTCGAATATAGGGAAGTAAGCTTACTAATCTCATTTTGATTTAGTCTGATCAGATGTAGATTTGCAAAGTATAAATAAAATTAAAATATATTTAATATTGAAAATATTGTTATCCTAGTTCAATTTCTCTCATTTATGCGTAACCATTTCGCTATTGTTGTTCATGTTTGTCGCTGCTATTATAAAACTATGTTGTAAGACGACGTATATTGTTAGATTCTTGTTATAGTCTTTTGACTTCTTTTAGTATTAGGTTAGTTCTTCTTTTATTTTTTTCTCTGCGTGTTATTTTTATTTTTTTAGGTTTTTATTTGATTTTTCTTTTAAGCCTAAATGTGATTGCTTACGGAGTAGAAAGATGCAAAATGATTTCAAATATGAATTTTTGTAGCTAATTATCTTCGTTTAGAATTAACATTTTGTGTTTTAGGTATCAAATTTGGCTGAAAATTAACTATTTTTTAATATTATAATTTAATTTATATAATATTAATTATTCTTGAGCCTAGCTTCGCAACTGATTATTTGTGTTTTGAGGTATTCGATTTGCTAACTCGGTGTGTAATTGCATGGCATAATATAAGAACTTAACGAACGAACTAACTCATTATTTCCTTAACGAACGAGCTAAGTGATTATTTCCTTTGAAGTAGCAATTCTCAATATTTGGGATTCTCAAACTTAGGCTAATAGAGATCAAACCTCCTTAAATCTGAATCGGGGTCAAACCTATGACCACATGATAAAATTTACACACTTTACCAACTATGCCAAGATACCTAGTCAATAATTTAAAGCTCAATAAATAAAATAAACATATTTTATATGACCAAAAGATCTTTTGAGGCCTTTATATTTTATGTAAAGTTTGTTTAAAAAACAAAAAAAATTGAAGATGAAACATAACTTAGTTGGTAAAACATTTTTCTTCTAACTAATCGGGCAATAGTTTGATAAATAAAGAACCATTATTGATTTTTTTAATAATATAACTGGTATTATGTAACTCAATATCAAATATAAGAAATCGAATTTACTTTCGTTTAAATTAAATGGCTAAATTACATATAAATAAGAAATAGAAAATTATTTGTTTAAACATTGATAATTGCAATTACAAATTACATTCACTATTATGAGCACTTTCTTCCGAATCACGCTTCCAATTTCCAAAATAAAAATATAGTATATAAACAAATAAATAAAAATCACTACAATGGATTTCGCGCCTCTTTTCCACCATCAAAACACACACACACACACAGTGGAAGAAGAAGAAGCTTCAGGCACAGGCAGTAAAACACAGTATGCTTTCCCGCAAACGTCCATCCAAACCCAACACCAAACCCTTCGTCCCCCCCTTCGCCACCCCCAAACCCACCAAACTCCTCAAACCCTCCGCCGCCGCCACCGAAGATGAACCCGCTTCATCAACCGCCTCAGCGGAACCCCAAACGACGCCGCTGCATAAAGCCTCTACTCCATTTGACAAAACGGCGTCCGTGCTGGCGGACGCAGGCTGTACGCTGATCAACCCCGCCGGCCCGCCGTGCCTCCCCTCCGATCTGTACGCCTTCCGCCATCGTCTCGACGCAATATTCTCCGGCGATTTCTCCATTCGCTCCCAGTTTCTGGAGGGCTTCTCTGCTTACGTTTCTTCTACCTCTAATTTGCGACGGTTTGTTAGCATTACCTTTTCATTCATGGTTTAAGTTGATAAGATTTTCAGCTTATAAGTTGCTAGAAGACGAAGTGCACCGGCTTAAGATATGCGAGAATCACCTCCCAAATTTGGATTTTACGTTGTGGTAGTAGCACTGGGAACCACATAATGTAAACCTTCAAATTTCTGTAAACTCTATTGGAATTGAGAGAGAGATAGAGAGAGAAACTAGGTAAGAGGAGTAGTGAATGCGGTGATATGATACTGTATTTCTGGAAGGGTTTCCGAGCTGATTGCGGTGCAGCTCTCAACCTCTATCAATTTCAACATGGTGCCTTGAAGTGTTCTATGCTTTGGCGTTTACAGTACCTAGTGGGTATTATTTATAGATACAATACAATAGCTTCTCGCGCGAACTTTGTCTTGTTTGCGTACTTTGCATTAACACAATTCATGTATGTGAATGATGTTAACTAAATATGTGGACTACACATATTAATCATTTAACATATGAATTTAGGATATTGGGTTTGAGAAATTGCATATATTATTCGTGGCTATTGACTTGTACAAAAGAGTACCTACTCAATTTGTTTGATTGTCAACGTTGGGCTGAAACCTGGTGCAACTCCAATTTTTCAAGAACTTTTTCTTTCCACACACACAGCCATAAACAGTTTTAAAGAGTATATAGTCATTTTGTTTTTCTCTTCACATCTCCAACAGTTACATTTATACTGCTTACAATTTAATGACAAGGTAACCCATGTAACCTTTTGTTATGTAGGGTGTTGTTACCTTGTCAGCGCGATGCCTTTGGATCAACAAGAAGGGAGAGCCTTGTTCGAGTACTGTTATTGGTTAAATCAATCCAGCAACACCTTTTAGACATGTTGCTTGAGAGAATTCCTGAATTCTTTGACGTGGACCCTCTTGTTAATGCTCGAGGCTCATACTCATTGCATCTTGATGAGGATGTAGCAAGGTTGATACTGAATCAGTTGCGATGGCTTGACTTCCTTGTAAATTCTGAGGCTTTCACTGAGAAACTGTTACAAGTTTTAACTATTTGCCCCCATCATTTGAAGAAAGAGATCATAGGCTCGTTGCCTGAGATTGTAGGTGACCAAAATAATACAACTTTAGTGAATTCACTTCAGCATATGCTCCAGGAGGACTCTTCCATTATTGTTCCTGTTCTCGATTCATTTTCCAATCTCAATTTGGATGATCTGTTGCAAGAACAGGTAAATGTGTGAGTTTTACCTGCTGACAATTTTGGATCTTGCTGGTTTCTTTCTATAGTATCATGCTCAAACCTCAAATTCTATATTTATTGTCCATTTTCTTATGTTTTTTGGCCTCTTATTTCTGAACTTGTGAAGGTGATCATGATAGCATTATCCTGCATAAGGACAATTGATACAGAGCACATTCCATACCTACTGAGATTTGTATTGCTTTCTGCAAAGGCATCAAATGCAAGGCGAATAATCTCACAGATACGTGAACAGTTGAAATTTGTTGGAGCATCTCAGTTACCAACCTCACAGCACAGCAAATCTAAAGAAAAATCTATTGTAGATAATACAAAAGCTTCCATTCTTGATGCCCTGAGATCTAGTCTGCATTTTAATAATGTGGGTTTCTATATTACATTTGTCAAGTAGTCAATTTTCTTTCTTCACCAGGACAATCTGCATGTATGTGTGTAAATCAAATAAACTGGTTTTATAGATTCTTTGCATGGAGTTACTGAAAGAACTGAAAGGTTTGGAGGAAGCTCGAGAGCACAAGGTGGTAGACATATGGTTGCTTACTCTTGTATTCATGAACAGCGAATCTTTGCGAAAGAGTGTTGAAAAAATATTCAAGAAAAAAATTATCGAGGGTTGTCTTCAAGATCATATGTTTGATCAGTGCATTCTCAGTATTAAGGATTTGCCGAAGGTCAGCACTAGAACAATTCTAAATTGGGCATCTTGGTGGTCCCTTAATTTTCCCGCTCATCAAAATTCTCACTTGATGATGTTGTTCTTGATATAAACTAGGATTATCTTGCCACATTTCTGTCATTATCTGCATACTTGTTGGCCTGCAAAGAACAACGAGCCCAGGAATTTGGTGTCCACATTTATATACGTCTGTTTGAAGAATCCAGTGATGCTTTTTCAAGACAAGAAGTGAGTTGAGTTTCAATAGTTTGATTGGCTATTTTTCTCATGAAGCTCGAGTCAAAGAGCTCCTTTCTTCATGCTCAAGCCCTACTCATTGATGATTTTTTTGAAGGTTCTGGGAGCATTACTAACCCATGTGGGCTCTGGCGTCTGCTATGAGGTAAGCGCTGCTTTAGACACCATGGTCAAATTGGCCTCCACGAAGTCCCAGGAGTTAACCTCGCTTTCTTCTCACTTAACTGGTATGCATACATCTCCTCTTTAATGGAAATCAAACTTATATAAATTTTGCTAAACAATTTATGTAATTTCTTATTTTATTTAATTTCTCATCTAGGCATCTTGGATTATTTGGAGGTCTTCAATGTTGAGAGCCTCCACAAAGTATATTTCATTATACTTCTGCTTGTACGATGATCGATCTTTACTGTTTAATTCTTTATAAACCTTTGATCAACAACTTTCATGTTGCAGGTTTATGAAATATTTGTTTGTCTCGCAGTTTCTGCTCAATCTTGCCCACAACCTTATGGATGCTCCATAGCAAATGAACTTCTAATGATTTTGAGGAAACAGGCAATCTAACGTCCTCCTTCTACCAGATTCTAACATTTGTATTGATTGTCAATTCTATCTTCTTTATATTGCTGCTAGTGCTCCACTTCTTAAAGTCCTTTTAATGTTTCAGATCAATAACTCTGATCTGTTGTACAAGAAGATGGGCATGATAGGAGTACTAAAGATAGTTTCATACATTGCAGATACAAAGAATACCTCTCTTCCTCCTTTATCACATGTAATGTGCTTCTCATAAGCCCACACTTGCATTTATATTTTTAAGCTTATGACTTACAAGTGTGATGGAGTGACCGCATTCATCCTGTTCTTGTCAAGCGTGTTGGTATTCTAACAAGAAACACGAACGCTATGTATCTAAAAGATGTTCAATTTTAAGGTTCACAGTTGTAGTTAAAAGTTCAAATAGAGGGCTTATAAATATATCTCTACCCTTTTTTTTTTTTTTTAAATGATTAATAAAGGAGAATAATCAATTGCTTGCTTTGTTGATATGGGAATTTCATGAGAAGAGCTTCAAAATTGTATGGTAAAATAAGTTGTTAACTTGTTATGCTAAGAGGGGATTTTGTTACATTTGTTAACTTGGGGATGATTTTGAGGAGCTTATTCCACTAAGTAACAATACGACCTGAAAGCAGAAGTTCTTTTTGATCCATATGCATCCATCCTTTTCTTTACTTATTGTGGTCTTGTGTTGTGATTCTTTCTGCCAGTTCTCTTCACAGATTCTTTTTGATACTCATGTCATGTATGGTGAACTCATCATTAAAAGTTCTTTGCAGAGGTCAAACTATGAGGAAGCAGTGGAGCTCTTGAAATTGTCTTTAGACTCTTGCAAGCAGCTCCCCTTACCATTGATTCTGTTTTATGAAGAACTGGTTTCGACGTTGCAAAACAGAGCTCTTTACCCAGCTGTCATGGAATGGTGTGTGGCATTGTAGAGGCAGTTCTTTTGCGTTATAATTTATATTAATTTATTTGATACTTCATTCTGACTGTTTTTGGTAATTTTATCATGCTTCCATTCTGGGCATCCCATGTTCTGAATTGCCCTCTTAGTTCTAAATTATTGAACAATCTAATTCATAAGTGGTTAGGGTTTCTGTCATCTCATGCCCAGAGTAATCTCATAATTTGGCCTTCAACAAAATCATTCATTAAGTTTAAATTATATGCCCTCCATCCCCCCAAAATAGGCCTAATGGGGTGCGGCGCGGGTTTTGATAAAAGTTGTTGGTGTATTATGAGTAAAGAAAGGTTCCACCTTAGGAGTAGTGTTAGTAATGAATAAATAAATGTATTGTGAGTGGTGAAAGTGGCAGGCCATGTGGTAGAAAAGGTAAATAAATTGATAAATTGAGGGTAGTATGTAGTGGGATAGTGTCTATAAATGGAAAGAGACTAATTTTTGTGAACGTACCAAAATGGCAAAAATAGACTATTTTTAGGGATGGGGGGAGTATATTCTAACCACTTAACATGAAAACATTTAAAAAATAATTTTCCAATAATTTCATAAAACAGAGGTTTTCTTTTGGAGGAACTTATCTTTAGAATACCTGGAACTTATCTTTCTAACATTTTCGCTGGGATAAAGTTATGAATTACACTTGTAAACAGATATGAGAAAATAAAATAATAAAATTATAGTAAGCATTGGAAAACAAAGGCATGAAATAATTCATCCAAACATTGCTTGCTCTTCTTAGTTCCATAAGAAAATTTTCGGATGTGATTAAATTGTCATTTTAATTATTTTAGTTTCTCTTACTCTTAGAACGTATAAAGGAGCAATTACTGCGCTATTACCCTGCTGTATTATTGCTGTTAGCCATAAATATGACTATTTTTTCCTTTTAGGGTTGGCAAACAAGTTTTGGAATTTGAGTCAATTTATCTATCTGATATTGATAGTGGGAACTTGATTGTTCAAGACATGCCTTATGGTTTAGAAGGTAAGAGAAATCAATTTGCTACATCTTCAAAATGCTAAGCTAGGATCTAATTTTGTGTACAATTAGTTAACTTTAGATGTCGTTTACTAAAGTCTGCTTTCTTGTTGCAGGAGAATTGTGGATGAACCTTGACGGTGATATATCTCCAGTTTGCTTAAACATTATGCCACTTGTTTCCCCATTGTTTAGGTAATTAGTTGTTTTCCTGTAACTAGTATGTTGTGATCTTTTGGTTGAAATTTTCCTTTCAAACTTTGTTGATGGCATTAAATTTTCAACATAACTCCTCATTAGGAACTTAAGATTCTTGATAAAGTGGCGACTCCATGTATTAATAGTGTACTGGTGGAGAAGGTGTTTGCCCATCAATTCTGAGAGAAAACCAAAGCCCAAGTGGATGTGCATTGGGCCGCATACTAGAGTTTTTTCATGGAATATGATGGGGATATCATGCAACTGTGGGGGTGATTATGTTATCCCATAGGGGCTGTGGGAGGAAACTAGAACTGGCTTACATGGGTAAAAAAGAACTTCTTTAGTAACGTAAATCAAACATTTTAGTTTTTACACAACAAGAACGAGTTCTTAGTTACTAACTACAAGAAATCAATTATCAACATTGCTAAATTGCTCATGCCATCATGCTTGATATGATTATGAGTAGCCTGCATTATCAAGTGTATCTAGAAAAAACAAGAGTCAGATTGGAATGGTACCAATATTCTATTAGTGGTTTTGGGGATTGTAATGGATAATCGATCCTTCCCCTTCTTCGTTCTCTGCTCTTTTAGAAATTGTCTGTGCATGACTGTTGTGTGTTAGAAAGAAGACGTGCTTTTATAAATGATCATCATTTTTACTTTGAGCTTATGTGGGCTTTTGCTAGCATTAATCCTGTAACTTTCAGTTAAAGTTGACTCTAGATTGACATCACATGAGATAGTCTTCCTCTGTTCTGTCAATGCTATATAGACTGGCCACTGAACTTCGTAATTTTTTTGTCCCAGATCCTATTCACCTTTACAAGTTCTCCCAACGAAGTTTGTTTTACTTTCTGTGGTAAGTGTAATTTTTTCATCTAAACAGTCATTTTAAACTTAAGGTACAAATGTCATAGTTTCCAGGCCAAATTTGCAGGTTGAGAGAATCGCCAACCAAGGATCTCTAGGAGGCATTGATGCTCTTCTTGGTTGCCCTTTATATCTTCCTTCCTCCAAGGTTGGGCGTAATCTTATGCTAATAGACTTTGTTTTGATGAACAGAAATGAATTATGTTGTATCTAGTTTTTCCTTTATTTATCTATTGTAGTTTAGGAATAGATTTAACCAATTAGTAACCTTAGCTTTGTACTCCCTGTATGGCTGTGTTTATATGAGAGACTCTCTTGCTGTGAATAATACAATGTATTATTTTCTCCTATATGTCTCTGTACTTTACTGCATCAAATGATACATGTCAATTTTCTGTCACCCCAATTTCCTGAATTATGTCAACAATTTTACGGGCTTCTTGAGGTCATGGTGTTAGTCTAGGCGTAGTGATGCTCTACAGTATTCAATGTAGAACGTATGACTGCAAAGACTACATGCTATTTTTCTTGGTTGTGTAAGGTGTTAACCTGTTTGGAAAATCCCCAGCAATTATGCTTTGCAATTATGCAAAATGGAAATACCTTTTTGTTTCCTCATATTAAAACACCTCGCCTCTCAATTTCTTCTGCATTATTTAAAAATGGAAATGCAAAAATGTATATATTATATAAGTTCCAAAAATTTGGTATATCTATATCCTAAAATTCATTGACATCCCATTTTCTTTGCTTGTATCACCTTGCCTTCAATCTTCATAAGCTGTGAGCTAAGGATTAATATGGTCACTACTGCTACTGCAAACTATATTCTGATGTTATTCTGGTCATGTCTGTTGCAGCTGTTATCTGAAATTTTATGGCAGCCTTTGACAGTGAAGCAAAAGCAGATTTTTATTCTCTCTCTTTGTTATGCTGCTAATTGGATGAGGGAACTGGTAAATTAGTTCATCAGCTAAATTTGGTTCTAACTTGATTATTTATTTCTGTTAAACTGCATTTCCTACTAATTCCATTTTAATGCAGTTAAATGTGTTTTCCACCCAAGTTATCAATGAATGTGAGACAATAAGCCAAGCAACGAAGGAAGACATAGTACTTAAGCTATTAAAGCGCTTGAGAAACCTAGTGTATGTTCTCATAAACCTTTCGAAAGGCATATTCTGCAAAGCATCTACATAGAATTTCATACAAAATAATAAAAATTGCATGTAATTGCAACTTTAAAATGCTTTAGGAATTAGGATATGACCTCGACTAAGGTGGGCAGTGGCCTTCCCCCTGTTACAGTATAACAATCTACATGGCAGATGCACTTCATCTTCTATGAATGAACCTTGAGTTGCTACTTACAAATGAAGCCATATTGCTAATTGCAACATGATAATTGACTGGCTGACTATGCTTTGGTGATGCAGATTTGTTGAATATTTATTGGACAATTTTCTCAAACAACACCCAGTACTTCTTCCTGATTTCTGCCCTCACTGGGATCTGTCCCCTGTTGTTGAGTTTGACTCTGTGGGGAACTTAGAAAAGATTAGTCAGCATCTGAAAGGAGGTGAAATTATTTCCCGAAATCAAAAGAAACACAAAGGGAAGTCCTTGACACCATCAGCCAGTTCAAATGCTGAGGAAAAACTCAAGCAGCCAACATTAGTTGATGTCTGGAGGAAATCAGGGAGCATACCCAGCCAAGAAACTCCGGATGAGGATGCATCTGTGGCATCCTTGAAGACCAAGCAATCTCCACCCAAGGAAAGTCAGGCTGAAAAATCTAATGTGCCACTAAATATTGAAATCTCTGCACCTTTGAAGTGTTTAGATGCACAAAAGCACAAATTCAGGCCACTTCCTGTTGACTGCCTTTCCATACTTGCATGTCCTGAGGTTCGTTTATGTCTTGCCTACTTTTAAGTCTTATATATGATATTTTCAGCTTTAGATTGCATCTGAATATGTTAGGAAGTGTTTATGGAGGTAATTGAAAGAGTATTTACCTTTTGATTGATATCAATAAACTTCTTATGCCCTTGCCTCATCAGGAAGCTGAATTTTGAAGATAAGACTTCACATAGATTGTTTGTGGATAGTATTAATTTTTCTTAGCTAATAGCTAGGGACTTCTGTTAGATTACTTAATAGCAGCATATTATATTCTGCACTGCATGCTAGTTGACTTATATGATGACAGTGTTTATCCCATTGAAATTCTCATGTCTATAGTTTTATAGGATTGAAATATACTAGAGTGCTGACTATGAATTTCCACTTCTTTGAAATGCCACTTACTTGTGTTAAACTTTAACATGGTCTGCATCATGAAAAAAGGCAGCATAATATCAATAGCAATCTTGTCATGATATCCGTATGTTAAGGGAGAGCTAACTTGTTTTTCTTATTGAATTAAGCAAGTGACCACCATAATTTCAGATGAAGGTAAAAAGATGCAGAACCTTTTTTCTTTCTTTTACCTCCCCCCACACAGTACTTCAAATATTGGTACATGTGGTGCTCTGAGGGAAATTGAAATTCCATTACCCTGACTGGGAATACCTAAAAGTTGTCGCAAGCCCAAAACATATTTGATAGATTACTTTCCACTGATACTATCTGAACTGACCCATTCTATCCCTCGCCTCTCTAATTCTTATTCTAACACTTGTTTCATCACTTATTAAACTATATGAAAGTAACTGTGTCCTTATACCTTCAAGCATAAGTTGAAATTTTAAAGTTCCTTCTGAAACTTTAAGTTAACTGTGTACTTTGACCATCATTTGAACAATGTTAAAATGTCATCTCTAAAAGGTGCTATCAGGTTATTACCAGTTTGTAAACTTGGTTTGTGGTAAGTTGCCCAGAGTTTCATCTTTTCCTGATGGAATCATGTTTTTTTTTCCTTTCTGTTTTCTGCTTTTGAGTTTTATCATTTACTGGGGTATATATCCATTTGCTAGATCATCACTATACATGCATATGTAATATAAACCTGCAATTCCTGTAGGTTCTCTAGGAAATTGGTTTTATTCGGTGCATGGTAGTTAGTCTTCATTGGCCAGATCATACGGTCAAAATTTTATTAAATTTCCCCCATCCTTGACTTTTTGCTTCTTGAGTTATCTTTTTTCATGAGAGATTAAAATGTTGCTACACATGTTTGCCATAATATTGAAGGAATGGAACAGATATATTTTAGCTGCATGTCCTCAAGTTATTTTGTTCCTTGGCAGTTGGCACTGGTTGTTAAACTTCAATGAATATGTCTTTCTTCTAATATTTATTGTTTTCTTTTTATATTTGCTTATATGTAGAATAATCAAAGTTCTTGCTGTGCAGACCCATCTGCTGAGGTATCTCTCTCTCTCTCTCTACACACACACACATGGTGCACACCTTCCTTGGGATCATCTTGGAACATATGAATTTCTTTTGTATATGCAAATTCTCACTATTGTGGACAAGTATATTTAAGAATATTAAGGATGTTAAAACTTCTATACACTAGTAGTTCTAAAGTAAATGATATATTAGAGGATACTGTTATTTACATTGGCAAACAGAGCCAACTCTGTCTTTTCTTTTCTTGAGTTATTAATAGAAAGGTGGGGCCAGCCTAATTGACCACCAAACAAGGTATTTAGCATTTAAAAAGCCCACTAAATTGTGATTTGCTACAAGAAGACTATCCATATACAAATGTGTTCAGACCTACATATTACTCTTGAGATCTTAAATAAGTATTTTATATCAAGAGGCACCAGATTCAAGTAAACTAGGAAGATGGTGTTTTGTAATGCTCTATCACGAAAGAATAATTTAAATTTACAAAATCATAGTACTAGAATTGATTACTTTGCAAGCATATAAGAAGACTACTTTTGGCTGTGAAAACTGTATTGACTAAGGGTTACCATCATAGCTTAATGGGAGGAATGCATAATTTCAGTTTGCAACTTCAGATCCTGATTCTAACTTTAATGGTTCTTAAATGTGTTGCTAAAATCTGTCATTTGACTCTTGCTTATTACTAGCTGCCACTACATCTCTATCTCCTGCGTGATCTTCACAAAAAGCTGGATCTCTTAAGTCCCACAAGAAAACAAACTTTAGCAAGATGCTTCAGTGCTCCATCCGGTTTTATGGGAATGAAATTGACCGAATTCTTCAGCAGGATACGCCCTTTGTTTTTGTACCTTAGGAGAAACTTCGATCGGGCAGTACGCATTCTTGGAGAAGGTTAGCAACACAAATTTGTTAGCTAGTATAACAACTCGAGTTATCATGTCTGACATAATATAGCTGTAGGTGCGGAAATATGTGAAGAACACTGGATAACTCAGTCTAGTTTGGCTGCAAATCCGGAGATAGTAAATACATGTGTTTCAGCATCACCTATTCTGACTTCCATTTCAGTTTTTAAAGAGACGCTTCTCTGCTTTGGGAAGGTGATACAGTCTTTGCTTCATTTGAGTATAGATTGTTTTGCCTTTTGATTTTGCTGTGCTATTAGTTCTGAGGCCAGAGCTGCATTTGGTTTTCCAAATAGTAATCATTGATGATACTCTTGTTTTATTTAATAAATATATGCAGATGCTCAATCTGCCGGATCTTCTGAAGGAGAATGCCATCCTATCAGATCTTCTCAAGGCCTTCCAGCCAACAGAAATATCTGGCTGTTTCTTCCAAGGAATGCAGCTGATTCCTTCACCAGGGAGTATGGACTATTTATATTCTGGTGCTTATATTTTCCTAGAAAGTGTCTTTGATGTGGGTATGTTTTTTAGTTTCCACTTGTCTTCAATTTTAAACCAAAACAAAGGAAAAAAAATGAAATCTGTTTGCTGAACTATTCCTTTTGCAGCAATAAACTTTTCATTTACACTGGCTTCAGAAGTCTTGCTGACTTTAGAGTTCATGGTTACATCCATCCACATGTTCCTTAATAGACCTCTGAGTGAAAATGGAAAGGATCCTTGCACAAGATTTAGCAAGGAATTCATTCCTTTTCTTCGCAACAAATTGGGGAGTTATGCACATAAGCTCTTGATGCACAAATGTGATAGGGATGATGTCGGTGGTAGTTTAAAAACCAAAGTGAGTATTCGCTACTGCAATCTCACTAAGTCATAAGTTCCAAGAAGTGATGATAATTCTACTTGTCATTGCAGGGGGAAACGATCCAAAAGATTCTCCGTCTTTACTTGGGTAACTGCCAGTCAACTTCTGATTCACTAAATGATCTTGCCTGCTCCATTTTACCTCAGGTGCACTGATTCTCTAGTAAGGTTTTACAGAGTCTGCAATGAAATATATATCTCAGAAGTTATCAATGTCAAAATGGTCTAAGATGCCATTACTTCTATCTTTCAAATAATCTATATGAGAACTTCAATACCAATAAATTCTTGTTTTGAAATAACTGTATAACATTGTATGCTACATTACAAGCACACTTAAATAAAGGCATGATGTTTTAGATTGTAAAAGATTACATTTTCAGCAATAGCAGTTTTGATATTTCACAATCGATGAGTTTCAATATCTTGGGGTGTCTCTATTTATAGAATCTTTAATTTTTTATTGACTTATCTTAATTGGTTGTGTAGTTTATGCATGACAAAATGTTCTCAGTTGAATTTCTATTCTGACTTGAGGGATCCCTGCTCATTTTAAGAGACTTATTCACAAATATCCTGTGGGTCAAAAACAGTTTAAATGATCAGTACCGTACCCCCAAAAGCAACAATCTAGTATCTAGTTTAGTAACAATGTCATCAGAATGTTGTAAAAGATATAATAGACTGATACTTTGGCCAAAGGTACTTTGATCGATATATACATATTGTAAATAGATGTTCTCCAGTGATAGATTAGAGAAATGATATGCAATAGTGGCAATTGGAACCATGTGGTGAAGTTTCTTTTGAAGTAACCTAGAATGGTAATATTTGCTTCATTCTCCTCCAAGAACATCCATCACATTCAAATCATTACTACTTTCTAATGTGCTTCACTTTTTACTAGCCTGCTGTTCAAGCTTTTTTTTATATATATTAGGATCTGTTGAAAGCTTTAGTTAACCTATTTATAATCTTCTGCCATTTAGTTCTTAAGCTTTGAATTGAAAGGAAGAAATCATCAATCCAAATGGCTAATTAGCCTCAGATTAACATAATCTTAATTGTATTAGGTTTTGCCCTCCGGAAATGCAATGGAGGATGGCAATACATTTCCTAGCCTTTGCCCTGCGACAATGAGTGTCTGGTACCGAGTGATGGTGAGATTCTCCCTATCTTTTTGTGGCTGAGAAGTTATATTAAATCATCGAGATACTGATGTTAAGTCATTATTTTGCAGCATGAAGAGAACATATCTGCACTCAACAATTTGGTGAGTAGTTGGTGATTCTGTGTTACTAAGTGAAGAGTTAATTTGGTAACTCACTGCAATATGGATTTAGAAACAAATTGTTATTAATGTGTCTGCTGCTTAGGTTAAGGAAATTTCTCTGTTAGAGAAACCAAGAGGTGGTTCTAAAGTGGAAGACATACAGAGGCTTCTGAACAAAATGTCGCAGTCTGTTAATGTGGTTGTATCCCTGGTTAACATGTGCAGGAATACTGACAAGGTGGTCTCCCAAATCTTTTTAGTATTAATACTTTTGACACTATTGAGCAATTGAATATTTACATTTTACTTTGATAAATTAGGTTAGCATTCATGCAGTGGCTGTCAAGTATGGAGGGAAGTTCATCGACATCTTTCTGAAAGGTAAGCGTAATTTGTCATTAGATATGTTCTCTACACTGGAAGACTACAAATCAATGAAACACTGTATGATGAATACTTATGTGCTCCACTTAATCTTGATGATGAATGAAGTTTGTTCCTGCATACGTGCCATTTCATAGTGATACTGGATATTTCCTTTCCCTCAATAAATCTAGAGGGAGGTTTATGTAATTGTCACTGTCATTGTTCTCTTGTATTCCTAAATCAAGCTCTCTCCAGTTTTTGACTTCTTACAGGCTCAGTTTCAGATGCACAAGGACCTCATACTTCACCTGGTCAGAGACTTTTAATAGTATTATTAATCAGAACAGTTTTGAAATGTCTATCGTGACAAGTTTCTGGCATTCTCCAGATTAAAGAGCTTCAGAAAGCAACAAGAACCATACAGGCACTATGCTCTGAAGCGAAGGTTATTTCCTTAAAAATCCGCATATTGTAGGATCACATTGATTTCTTTTCTCCAATAACTGTACAATTGAGAACCCTTAACATTAAACTATTGTTTCATGAAGGGATCAAAACAAACTGCTATAACTGGAAAAATTCCTTTGACAAAGAGATCTATGGAACGATTTTTGTTTCATGTCAAAGCCCTTCTTTGCACAACTCCAAGTGGATGCTCGTTCTGGATGGGTAATGCATTAAGCTTCTTGTGTGTGATTGGACCATGTGTATGTGAGCATTGATTTATTTAATCATGGTCCTGAAACTTTTCAGGCAATCTGAAGCATAAGGACTTGATGGGACAAGTAGTTAGCTCGCAAGCATACTTGGATGATCAGAATGATGGAATTAATGAAGATCCTGCAGAGGCCATCCTTGAGGACCAACCAATGAATGATGTTGATCCTGAATGATAACAGGTATAAGACAACTGATGTCACTTTCTAATGCTATTTTGGAATGGCTGATGCATTATGATAGTAGGTTAACGCGTTCATCGTTGCGTGCATCATCTGATAATGCAGTAATCTAGTAACCCCACGTATGGAATCAGAATTTGGAGTTTAAGAGACATTGAATGTATTTCACTCTGGGTGTCAGCCATTGTTTCATGGTTCTGTGCATATGAGCTAATATTCTGATTGTGATGTTGGTCTCTTTGGTAGGAAACAAAGAGTTCATGAAACAATTATCTCGAGCAACCCTCAGGTCCTTGCCCTCTTAGATCAATCTATTTGTGGACAATCAAGTATTGAGAAGAATGCAGATTATGGCGAATGACAAGTAAAAAGGAGTGATAAATCTGAGCAGTCAGAAGTAGCAAAAGGTGGAAATGCATCTTTTCAAGAGAAATATCTCAATGGGAATTGCCATAACATGCAAGATTCTGCTAGATCTGGAATTCTGGATATCCAATCAAATGGAACTGCTATATCGATTGTTGGTATAAAGTTCCCATCAAAATTGATTTATGCTTCAACAGATGAAAGAAATGTAATTCTCTTCTCTTGCTAGTTTTAACTAATTAACTAGTTAATGACGCATCATTTTGTAGAAATTCCTCTTTTCATACATTTACTAATTAATAAATGTATGTCAAGGTTCAATGAACTCATGCATGCCCCATCACGAAATATGTTTATGTTGAATTTTCTTTATTATTGGCTAAAATAAGATTACAATAAAAAAATAATGTCTTATTGGTCAAGAACCTATCGTTATTGTGCTTTCATTATTTGATAACAGGCTGAGAAATGAACAAAAAAATTCTATATATGCATCTAATAGCAGTCGATTGAATATTTTGATCATTGCCTTTTGGTGCTAATTACTAGAAATTCCCTTGGCCTTCTTGTGAGACTTCCTCTCCATCCCTTTTTTTTTAATAATAAATATTGAATATGTTGATGATGATTATCAAGTGAGTAACAACATTTTTGAAGTCCGCTTTCTATGGACTGAGTGGATCAATGTCCTAACAATGTGGAGATCCAATATTTAATTTGCATTTCCCATAATTCAAATGAACCACATATAATTATTGGGTATGGATTTGGGTTGGTGTTTTCCTGGTCAAGATGTTTGATTGGGTCAATATGCTAAGTAGCAGCTCCACCAGTTATTCAAACAAATTCTCCTCTATACATAGTTAACCAAATTTAAGTGAAAAAAAAAAGAGAAATTTAGGAACTGCAAAAAGTAGGAGCACAAAGGAAAGTTTGTGGATTAAAGGAAAATGACAATAGAAGAAGAAACTGCTGTTATCAAACAAGCAAGTAATGGCAATGTCAATGTCAATGGCAATGGCAATGGCAATGGCAATGGCAATGAGAATCTCAAGAAAAATAGAATTCAGGTGTCCAATACCAAAAAACCACTATTCTTCTATGTCAATCTTGCTAAGGTCACTTATACTTCTCTCTCTCTCTCTCTCTCTATATATATATATATATATATATATAGATATTATTGTGTGTGTGTGTGTGTTCATTTTCTTTATTTCTCCCTTCTTGTTATGCAGAGGTACCTACAACAACATAAAGAGATTGAGCTATCAGCTTTGGGCATGGGTAACTAACTACCTAATAGTTTACAATAATACTTCATCATAAGCAAGCCTTCTTACAAAATAATATAGATTTCTCACTATTTTGCTCGAATATTTGATGAATATTATATAATCAATTTAATGATGGTGATTATGTTCATTACAGCCATCACTACAGTTGTGACGATAGCTGAGATTCTAAAAAATAATGGATTTGTTAATGAGAAAAGTAAGTACTTAATTTAATGAAATTACAAAAAATTTAAGAATTGAACTGAAATGATGATTGGTGTTGCTTCAATATTTTAGGTATCTTGACTTCAACGGTTGGAACAAAGGATGTAGCCAAGGGTCGTACTGTTCAGAAAGCTAGGGTAAGTATTAATTCACGAAAAGATTTAACTAATATTTTTGAATTACATCGTTTTAAGATATTACTCTAATTATTCATACAATATTTACATTCCCTTTTTTATATTTGATAATCAAGCATTAATTAAACTTTAACAAAAAAATAATACTCGCTCTGTTTTTCAAGTATCTCATTTCAAAATTTGAAAGTACTAGTATGATATCCTTCCCATTTCAAAAATTATAAATAATTTTAATAAATCACTAATAATAATCATTAAATCAAACAATGTGGTACATGTTAGAATTGATTCGAAATAATAATAAAATTTATGTTACAGATCGAAATTGTGCTGGAGAAGTCTGAGAAATTCGATAGCCTAATGAGTGCGTCCCAAAATGCAAATGCAAATGCAAATGCAAATGCAAATGCAAATGGAAAAGTTGAAAACAAGCAGTGACAGTGAGGAGATGGAGCCCTATTTTTGTAGTCCATTATATATTTATTGCGATTCTTGTATTGTATCTCAAATCAAAAATATTTTTTAATTTAATTCATATTTTAGTACTTGCATTATATAAGTTTCTAAGTGGAGTAAACCAAAGATGGGGCAATGTAATATTTACATCTTATATTGTATAAATCAACTTAGTTTAATTCAAAATTGTATATTTTAGAAAACCATTTTTTCTTTTGCCGGATTAAGTGGTTCCATATTCTGACATTAGTATGCTCTATTTTTTTTTTTTTTTTTTTTTCTTTCTTTCTCTTTTGAAACTATCTTGGCGGGATAAAACTTAGGAATAAATATATTTTGTCTCGAATTTTGATGATTTTTGAAAATTATTCTCAACTTTTTTATAGGTCTCGACTTTAAAAGATATTGTAATTATAGTCCAAGATCGAAAATCTAACAATAGAGAAAGATGAATCATCTCGCCAGATTCTCACGTGAACTTTCAAACTAGAAATTTTTTAGTGTAACCCTTATTATGGAGTCTATTCCCACCAACATGTTAATTTTGAATTGAATTAACTCATAGATTTCAAAAGTATGACTTTCATTTGTGTCAAAGTGAGTGAATGAAAGGGGAAGGATGTAAGATGAAATATGAAGAGTATGAAATAAATAGCAACTCAAGAATCTTTTGAAAATGCCTATACATCGTTAAATCCATCACAATAACATGCAGAGAAATTTTCACAAACAAGAGACTAGGACTTACATAAGGAAATCTATTCAAAAAAAACAGAACCCTAAACTGCAAACTGAAAATTCCATAAATACAGATCCTATATATAGGATGGAAGAAGGGCAAAGAACTGATGACACTATACATAACAAATCCATAACCTCCATATACAGCTTCGTTGCAACATACTTCTCGCCTGCGTCCCAAGACTTAATATTCCGTCATTATGCATCTGAGAAACATGTTAGACGCATAAACTTAGACGACACACTGGTAATATTTGAAATTTAACGCTTAAACTTTTGATGTACAAGATACTAATTTCAATATGAACATCTAGGATACCTATAGCAAGAAATGCCACTGCACAATAATAAGTTACTCTTTTAGTGATGCACATAATAAGTTGGCATTTTTGTAATCTTCCTATCTAATTTTGTATCTTCAAAGTAGATAGCCTTGCGGTCTTTTATAAATCAGAAAGGTAGTTTTAATTATCAAAGCAAGCAACTAGCAATTTCATATTAAAATTTGCTCCTATGACACAACTCTAGTTCTCTACATTTTCAATCAAAGTCTGAGGGAAACATATTCTAGCAGAGGCAATCGTCAATGGTCTCTCTCCTCGATCCAGAAATAGAGGTTTTGTATATGACACAGCAAGCTTGACATATTGACATGAACAAAACACGAAATCCATAAATGATACAAGATCCTTTCGTTCTCCTTACTGGCTATTGGCAAAATAAGTTTTAGGCTTTACCTAATGCAAAATAATGCTTTGAGATATTTAATAGGTTGATCACCTCGTGTTACTTTCTTTCTGACCCAATGAAACAGGAACAAAAAGTTTGATCCCCATAACAAACAAATCATATACGGTTATACTAGATGACAGAGAGCATACCTTAGATGCACCGAGACATGAATCATGTTGAGTTTTCTTTCCTTTTTATCTAGCATGAGCTGAATGCAACTCTTGCAGATGGGTTGCTATTTCTCGAACAAATACAAATCCTTCACTTCCCTTATCGAGTGCATTGATTGAGCACTCAATAACATTTTGTTCTGCCTCAAGTGCTTGTAATCTGTTGTTTATAACAGACAGCTCATTTCTAAGTGCTGCTAACTCGACATCTTTACTGCCGTAATGGCCACACCTCAATTTACCATATTCTCCGTTTTCATGATGAGAGCTCTCATATCCAGATACATCTTTTGCAACGAGCATATCTCTTTTTAGATGATTCTTCTCTGTCCCACAGTTCCCTTGAAAACTGCCAACTAATTCAGGCTGGTCAGAAGCATTCACCTCGAGTGGTTCCTCTGTTGAAAACCCTCGAACAATCGTGTCAGAGTAGACTTCATGTTTGGTGAATATAAAGAGTTTCTCCTCCACTGTTTTCAGACATTCTAAAATATATTGCTTTTCATCTTCAAACTGATGCAGCGAGATCTGTAAGGTGTTGGTGTCCCTGTCCAACATCTTTGGTGTTCCATCAATTGTCTTAATATCTGAATTGTTAAATGCAGTCATATACCCACAATCTGCCTCTAGTATCTGCTCCTTTAATTCGTCTGAATCATATTCAGGTCCCTGCTCAACCAAATTATTTGATGAAGGTACATCCCCAAATCGATTTTTGTAAGATTCAAGCTCAAACTGAAGACGTTGAATCTGTTTCTCATTCTCGGCATGAAGCACATTAGCTTTCTGCAGTGCTTCGCCGTCATACTCAGCTTGTTCTTCCAACATTCTTACACACTGCAGTGCCTCCATATGGAAGGCTGCTTTCTCTTCTTGCAATCTCGTGATCATTGCCATTGCTTGATTCGCTGCAATCGCAGAAGCATTTCGCTCCTCCTCCAATTCTTTGTACAAAGTGGCCAATATCTTCTTATCATGCTCAACCTGTCGCTTCAATCTATCTGCATCACTCTCACCTTCGATTTCACCTAGACTGCTCCCATCTAGAGATAAATTAGACTCATTTCTTTCAAGTGAAATCTTTCTTTGAAAATTT
Organism: Monilaria moniliformis; assembly: GCA_034509125.1. Classification (NCBI taxonomy): domain Eukaryota; kingdom Viridiplantae; phylum Streptophyta; class Magnoliopsida; order Caryophyllales; family Aizoaceae; genus Monilaria; species Monilaria moniliformis. Next base: position 3,118 of record JAYDZE010044198.1, on the reverse strand, counting down.
TGAGCTCCTATGGCATCCGCAGCTTTCAAATCTTCGCCATTTGCAGATACCTTAGGACTAATATCATTTGGGGACAAATCAAGCCCTCGAACATAAGATATTTGTGATAGCAAGAGCTTCAGATCCTCACTAACTCTATCCGTTATAGACCGTTGTTGTTCTAATCTTCCCGACAACTGTCTACCTCTTGCGCTGATAGCTAATCCATAAGCATCACCAAGATCCAAAGAGCCGGTCATTTGTGAACTAGTCTCAATTTTATTAGATTTTAAATCCATTTGAATTTCAATTGGTGGAATCAAGTTACTTCCAGCCCTAGAATTTTCTTGACGTTCTGTCTTAACCTCTTTGAATAACGCGTCTGTGCCTGTGGAGTCGATTCCTAGATTAGAAGTTTCTCTACATTCAACATGAACATCTTTCTCCAACTCGATGGTGCTCGTAGCATCATCTGCAGAAAATAACAGATGAGGAAGCAGATAAGGCAAAAAATAATACAACTTACAGATCCAAGATTAGAAAAAATGATAAAAAGAGAAGTAGATAAGTTTTCCTAATCACTCCCACTAGTCCAAAGGAAGATGAATGAGACAAAAGGCATGCTAGAATTGCAGGTCTACAATTAGGCTGCTAATGAGACGAATGACTATGTACATTCTTCATATAGTGAAATACACATTTGATAAATAAATGATATGTTCAACACCAAATTGCAGCCATGGTAAAGCTTGATTAAAATGTAGTTTTCCGATGAAAACATGAATGCATCACAATATAAAAGATGATTGGAGACCTCAATTTACGGTCATATGCAACGAGACATGCAGCACATGTTTGACTTACTAGTCTGCTTTGAATCAATGGAGTGAGTCCCATGCGGATTTGGAGAAGGATGAACATACAAAAAATCTATCAGATCAGAAGATCCGACAACATCTTTACTATGGCCACCTTGCTGCCAATTAAGTTCATCCAACCCAAGCCCAATAGGTGCCTCAGATTCTACATTATGATAGGATTTATTAGGCTTCTCGGATTCAGAAAGTGAAGATTTGGTGGAAGGAGCTGGATGTATCACTTTCTCCGGAGCAGGACTGTGAGCAAGTTCTACAGAGACAAACTTAGCCTCTGATTCTTGGCCTGAAGTCTCCATTCCATGAATTAGTCCACTTGCACTTTCAGTGTCTGAAAACAGACCTTCTGACTCAGAACCAGAATCGTCCTTGATCTGCGAATATTCTACATGAGGCAGCGGATCAGCATCCCTGCTCCGCGGTTGGTCCAATTGAGACGACTTCTCTGTAATCTCCTGCACGACATCCCCACTACGCCTATGATTAATGGACAACAGAGCATCAACACGGTTGTTTTCAAGTTGACAAAGAACGAAGGAACTGATTTTAGATTTGTGCTCATTGCAAATCAAATCCCAGTAGAAACCAGCTCTCTCATCTCCCAAGACATGATCCAATCTCGAGCACAACAAACATGGTGTTCTCAATTGGTGTTGGCGGGCAAATCTTGTAACCAAGTAAGCAAAACTAGCATCAACGAAAATCATAAACATGAGCATCCATTCAAGAACTGCTGAAACTAGAGCTGAAGCAATACTGATAGGAACTCTATGTTCAGATTCATCGCCCCAACTTCGCCTTAAGTCCATTTACTCAAAACTCCACTCAAACAGGGACCTATTTCACCAAATTGATGATCCAAAGTTTAATAGAACACTGTACCAACAAAGAGAAAATCCCAAGTTACAGATAGTGATTAACCAGATATCTTCATCAGCAAAAGCATAGGAAATATGCATCAAATCAAATTGGCAACAATATTTTTAACCATATAGTGACACATTTGTATAAGAAGTCAAACAATAAAAAACGTGCATAAATAAGAGAACAAACACTTGATAACTGCAGAAGAAGAAACTAATGTAAAGAGGGAAAAGGGCAGAAAGTCAACCTTATAACAGAAACCAATGCATCACACAAGTTTTCGCATTCAAATCAGTAGTAACACTTGTGGGTATTTATCCTATATGTGTGTGTGTGTGCGCGCGCGCGCAGACATATACGAGCAAGAATCAATAATTTCCAGCAGCGGAATCATACCTGATCGCAAGAAAAGCAGCAGTTTCGCCAAGAAACGGAACTGTGAGAACAAAACAAAGCAAGATTCAGACAAAAATAAAAGAAAATGACAAACCCAAGAAACTTTATATCCCAAGACTACATATATACTTGCATATACAAATAAGAAAGTGGTGGTGGTAGTGGTGGTGATGTAACAGTATAGTGTTTGAAAACTTCTAATATGAATTTTAAATGTGAAATTCCTCGAAAGTAATAATTATAATAATAATAATAATAATAATAATAATAATAATTATTATTATTAAAAAAGACAAGTAAGACTAAAAGAGTCGGCTGAGTTTATTACTGTGCTCGGATATGGTACCGAAAGCTTGCCACCCCCCTTGCCGAATATGGTACCGAAAGCTTGCCACCCCCCTACCCCACTTCACTTCAACCACCCACACCCTTTCACAAAATCAGATCATAGATTCCATGGATTTCTTCTTTTTACCTGTAACTTTTGGATGATTACATTGACAAACTCCAAAAATTGAACGTCAGAAAACGGACTATTTTTGAATGGCGACCACGATAATAAATCAATGGGCGGTCGTTTCAAACATAAACTCCTCGTATTTAATTAGTAATTTTATATTATTTTTTACTTTTAATTAATTTTAAAATCTATAATATTTTTTGTATAAATCTTCTTACTCTTAAGATTTGATTTTTGAAAGACATCCGCAGTGGGTTGCCTGCGTCCCATCCCGGATGGACGAGACGAAATGGGCGCGGGCCGCGCTGCAGGATGTGGGGCGGGACGGGAGGCACGACGGGGTGGAAGGAAAAGGGTGGGCCAAAAAGAACAATTAGCTCTTTGTCTGCGTTATGTTGAAAGAAATATGGGAAATGTAGTGGAACGATTTCTTGGGCTTGTTCATGTTAGTGATACCACGGCTTTGCCTCTTAGAAGTGCAATTATGTCTTTGCTTGCTGAACATTCATTGAGTCCATCTAAGATTCGAGGACAAGGATATGAT
>JAYDZE010044087.1:0-26544 GCA_034509125.1 Monilaria moniliformis | reverse complement strand
AGAGAGTGAGAGCGGATGAGGGGACAGAGAGCAGAGAGAGAGAGTTGCATGTGGAGGAGAGAGAATAGAGAGTAGAGGGAGAATTTGAGGGAATTTGAGGGATACTCTTGTAAAATCCTCAAACCAACTGGGTGCACTCCCAAGGCAGATTTAGAAATGCAGCAATTTCGCCCGATTCCATATCTTGAAGAAAACTGGAATTTCTGCGGGCCTTTGCCGGGCCATGGCAATATTGCGGGCTGCTGAGATAAAAAATCTGACTAACCAAACAGCAGGTATGTCCAAGATAAGTCAGCTATCTTGGGTTTATTGGGCCTAGCAAACACAGCCTAATAGAAAAGAAGAGAGTTAGTCGATCCTTATTAAAAAAAAAGACTATTTCATATTCATTTGTAGAGATGTCAATCAGACCAATTTGTTTGGGTTTGGGTTCAGGTTAATTCTATCGGGTTGTCGGGTTGTCGGGTTATTTCGGTTACGGATCATTAGGGCTGTGATTTTTTCGGGTTAGATTGTGATTTTTTCGGGTTAGAAATTCTCAACCTTAATCCTAAAGTATCAGATTTCGGACTAACTCATTGGGCTAATCGGGCACAACGAAAATTATGATTTTTTTAAAAATTAATATATTAATCTTAATAATTATATATTTATGATAAAAAAATACATTTATAAATTAATGTCATTTCAACTCAAAACATATATATAACTCTTAGATAAATTAGAACATACATTTTTCATAAAAGATAATCATTTTAAAAAATGTGAATCTAAATGTACTATATTACATGTTATATTAAAATATATATAAAAAAGAGAAATAATGAATATAACATTTGAATATTGAATCAAAATGTATTTTTATATATATTTGAAAAAAAATCTTATTATACTAACTTTCAAAAGTTTGAAATAATTAAAGTAATGAAGTTTGAAAATTAAATAATGAGACCTCGCTAATTTTTGAGTCGAACTTATGGGAGTCGAGCTATCTTCGGACCAACCCTATTGGATTGCAGGCTATTCGGTATAGGGTCATTCGAATTAAGATTTTTTTGATTTATAATTTTTCAGCTCTAACCCTATTAGATTATCGAGATAATCGGATCAATCTATGGATTTCAAACTAAATGAACATCTCTATTCATTTGTACGCAGTTGAGATTTATGAATTATGCTCGTTTTGACCAAATTAGCCCCTTTATTACCAATTGCTAGATCATAGCTAATTTGAAAGGAAAAATATAAACCTCAATCATCTCATACAAGCCAATCCCAAGTAGATATATCTTATCTTATATACTACACTGCTAGCAAACTAAAAGAAAAGAAAAGAAAAAAACCTCATGTAGAAGCAGCAGAAGCAGCCATTATAGCTCTCTGCAACTCACTCTCCACATCAATGCCCACTTTCACATTCTTCTTTTCTTCCCTTTTCCCACCGCCATTGCCATTCTCTTCTACTTTCCACTGCTTTATCGGAGCCACCGCCTTCTTCCTAACGCCCTCCTTAACATTCCCATTCCCACTACCAACGCCCTCCTTCACAACATTCCCACCACCAGCGCCGCCGCTGCTCCGCTGTCTCAATTCCTCAAACTCACTCTTCATCTCTCTATTAGCTCTTGTTAGAGCATCCACCTCCCTCTTCATCCAAAAGCACATGCTCTTCATCACCTCCAATTCGCCCCATTTCGCCTCATTCTTCTCACTTTTCTCACTCTTCTCATAACCCCTAACCGCATCATCAATTCTGTGAATTCCGATCTTGTTGATTCTCAAAATCGGCATTTGATCCTCCGCGAAACTCACCCGCCATCTCAAGTTCAGCGCCAGCCTCTTGGCCACCGGCATCTGCGTCGTCGCCGCCAGCTGCGTCCCCTTCAAAATCATAGCCCTAGAATTTTTCTGCGGCGGGAGCTCCTTCACTGCTGCGGGCGTCTCCAACGGCACAAACGCGAAGGAGTTGGAATCGCATACAGCGTCCGGATTAATTGATTCGCCGGCGACGGTGGGTTCAGGGTGAGAAAAAGTAGATTTCCGGAGAGAGAAAGATCCGAGCTGGGGTTTGAGGAAGAGAGAGAATGTAGGGTTAGGATGGGCGGGGTTGGAAGGGTCGAAGGAGAAGTGAGCGGAGATGACGAAAGGGGAGTTTTTGGGGGAGCCGAAGGGGCCCGCACCGGATTTGAGGGTCAGACTGAGGGGTGGGGTGGCAGCGGCGGAGGAGGAGGCGGCGGCGGCGGAGGAGGAGGCGGCGGCGCTGGCGTAGGAGAGTTTGAGAGAGGGGAAAGAGGGGAAGTTGGTGGAGAGAGAAAGGAAGAGGTCGGAGGGGTGGGTGGTGGTGGTGGAGAAATGGCCAAGGAATGGGAGGTTGAAGATTGTTAGGGGAATTTTGGCACGGAGGAGGAGCGGCGGCTGGTGGTGGCGCTCGTGGTGGTTCTTTTGGTTTTCTTCAAGTTTGAGTGAAATCTTCATGTTTCTATAATGGCTACTAACTAACTAGTCAGCCCTTTCCTGCTTCTTTTGTTTCTTCCCTTGGGTAAGGGTTAGTGGATTTTGATTTTGTGAGGCTACAAAATTTTCTGGGAAAAGCAGCAAAATTATTTGTTTTCTAATGGAAATACATATATAGCTATAATTATACAAGTATAGTTTTTTGTCCAAGCCGAACAATTTATTTCCACAAATCTGCGTTTGTGGGTGCCCTTTTTGGGTAAATTTTTTATGCACTTACACAATGGCTATTGTCGTAACTCCTAAGGTCCATTATACATTGAGTTAGGTTTCTTGTACTCGTAAGCAAGGGATTTATGTTAGTGGATTATCTAATGTTACTAGATTGTGAATATAGAAGATTTGCTCCAAATCATATTAAACTTTATATGTTGTTTATATTCTAGTTTTAGTTGTGTGTTATTAAACTATTATCATAATAAACACATCGCACACAACAAGCATTTCACATTATATACTTCTAAACTTCATTGAGTACATTAGTATTCAGCCTACGCCATAAAAATGTTTTTAGAATGTTGAGGAGCCGAGAGTCGGTATGACCAAGTCAAATCCCAATTTTTCCTTGAAAATATAGCGTTTTATTATGGTGCCCTACGTGACAATTTAAATATTTGACTTTTCACGTGGTCAAACTGAATGATTGAGTTGTTGCAGCAGCTCAAACCCTTTTTCTTATTTCTACATTGAAGGTTTAACTAAGGTCACCATAATCCGAGTCAAATCGGATATTCCTTCAAATAATCGATCCAATCAACTTAATTTAAATAAAGTACTTCCGTAATTTAGTTATTTAGCAATGTTATGGAATAAAATAAGACACTCAGGACACGCATCGGCCCCTAAAAAAGTCGGGTCGTCACAAAAACTCTAGAAACAAAAAATAGTCTTTGGTACATTATGTTAAACAGTAAATAATAGTATATATTATTTATATATATTGAACATATATTTTCCATAATATATATATATATATATATATATATATATATATATGAATTCAGAATACTTATTTATATATTTAATTTAATTCAATAATTTTCCATTTATAAATAAAAAAATGAAATTACGTAATTAAGATGAAAATTTCTTAGAGATTCTCTTTTACATAGTTTCGTGAAGAAGAAGAACAGAAGAAAAGAAAGAAAAAAAGAAACGAAAGTTTAAGTAATCGAATTGAGAGAAATGAAAAATAGAAAAACAGGAAACTAAAAATAAAAAGACCTTGAAACACGTCGGTAGTCTCATGGAAAAGAAAAAGAAAATTCTAACAAACGAAAAATTGATTTCAGATGTTTAATTTTCTTTTAACTCAATATACTAAAATTATAAATTGTCAATACTTTACTCGTTTAATTTCATTCTTTCTATAACATGTATGAAAAAAACGAGAAAAAAAGAGAAGAAAGTAAGAAGTAAAACATGCCTCCTTAAATTGATGCAGAACTAATAATTCTATGGAAATAATGACGCTGCTTTCAGAATAAGGATACGCTTGATACCCCGTTGATCCTAAACAAGCCGTCCTTAAATTGATGCAGAACTAATAGTGTCGTCGCGATTGTTTGGTATCTCAGATTTCTTTTCACGTAAGCCCATGTTGCGCGACGGCCTCACTTCATGACTTGTCTTTTCACTGTTGTGACATTATACATTATCGCATGAAATTGGTGAGATAAACTCTTTGTCTCCAATAGTAACATACGATAGGAGAATTTTTTCTATTCTTACCCTCGCTTCCAGTTGACTTCGAATTTTGGGGGCGAATCCAACTTGGCTATGATGATTCTTGTGCGAAATCGGAGATGGGCTTCGATTGAGCTCGAAGGAAATGGTGGATGGCTGTAGCTTAGATGGGCAAACCCAGAATGCAACTTCTTTGCAATTGGTTTCCAGCCATGGCGGCGATTTAATCTTTATGTCCGAAGCGTCGTAGACCTGAGCCATTTTCGTTTGATTTTGGTTGCAAGGGTTTGAGTTTCGTGCGCCATGGTTGTGATGATTGAGGCTCGATGATTTCTGAGCTTCTCTGAGCATTGAAATCTTTCTCCTCCAATTTTGGTTGTTGGGTTCGACTTTGGTTGCAATTTTGTTTGATTTTGGGTCAGTCTTTTCGTTTGATTTTGGTTTCCTCTTTCGTGTTTTGATTTTGGTTATGACGATTTTGGTTGATTCCTATGGGTTCAGTGTTCCCTTCGTGATTCGTTTCATTTTGGCTGCAATGGTTCGAGCTATGTGATGGTTTAATAAGGGTAATAGAGTAATTTCACATTTTACTTATAATTTAATCTCGGCCACCAAATATTTCACATATTTTTATTTAGATTTTAATCTAATCTACCAAACCTATAATGGTCAATATCTTAATTTATATCACGATTTTTTTATCTTGTCATATCTATCCAACGAACAACTATTTTTATATAGAGAGAGATTTTACATAAACAAGTAAAAACCCCCTCTCCGAAAAAAGAAGAGAATAGAAACTGAACAAGCCTTTGGATCTCCTTAAGAATAAACCTTATATCTGAATATTAGATACGGTAACTCATAATTTTTTCTTTTTTGTCATTGTTCCTCATTAATATAGTTATCATTTTAATTCTATATTTTATAAAAATAAAACTTGTTATAATATTATGGATTATAGTATAAAAAATTAAATACTCTAATTTTAAATTTATCAACAAAATAATAATTAATAAAATTGAAATTAAATAATAAAAAGTGACTATAAATTAAAATTGAAAACAATAGAAGTGTGAAACAAACAAAATGTGTGTGGTGTAGATGGTCCCAACCGAAATGTAAAGCAAAGTGGAGTCGACGGAGAATCTTCTTCCTGACTCTCTCTCTGTGATTCCTCCCGCCATTATTTATTGCTCTTTTAGTCTTTACACACCACCATACTGTTTATATACCACTCATAATTCAGAACCGTTTCCGAGTTGCTCTATTTTTCGATGGCGGCAACGGCAACGGCAACGGCAACGGCGACAGTGAACCTGCCTCCTCCTTCTGCTTTCAAGTCTTCAACGGCTGATTGCCTTACGTCTGCCGGCAACACGATCGCCGAATTTTTCTTCCACCGCCAATTGCCTAGACCACTCCGCCTTCGTCGCTCTTCTACCAGTACCCGCTGCAGCTATGGCGACAACGCTAAGGACTCTGATGCCATTGCTATTGCCTTTCCGCCCAACGGTTCTGCATTCTCCGTACGTATTCCGTTTCTCTCTGTATCTGCGTCTGTGTTTTTATTTGGGATTTGGAATTTTGCGTGATTTGAAGAAAAAAATCGGTTTATTTTCGATATTAGAGGAATGAATGCATGTGGATTTGAATGTTTGTTGATGATTTATGTCTCTATTGGGGAAAAAACGTGTTTAGTTGATGAAATTAGGACGGTCTTATCTGAGTGTGAAACAATTTTAATCACTACAGAGGTTGAAATTACCTAGTTTATTCATGATCTCCTGAAGAAATTCGATGTCAATTTGTGATCATGCAGAGGTAGTTGTTGCATCTATAAAATTACATTATCGTTCTTGGACGCATAGCTGAATGTTTAAGCTCTCTATTGACAATTACCGACTGCAAATTAGGATTACCCAAGTTGCCTGCTCCTTCATTTACTTCCTTGATTCATTAACCATAGAAAGTCGCCTCCTGGTGTGGCAAATGTTTAAGTGATGGCATGTTGTCATCGTATTACTTGCATCTCTTTAATTCTCCAACATATGTATTTTGTACAGAAACATGTGCTTATCATTGTATATCCTAAAATGTAACTTGAAATTGTTCTGCATTTCAGTCTATTGATAACAATTGGCAGCTGACTCGGGTTAATTTAAATTCTCAAAGGAAAACGAAGATCGTCTGCACTATTGGCCCTTCAAGTAGCTCTCGCGATATGATCTGGAAATTGGCTGAAGCTGGAATGAATGTGGCTCGTTTAAATATGTCTCATGGTGATCATGCATCACACCAAAAAACAATAGATCTGGTCAAAGAATACAATGCACAATTTGAGGACAAAGTTCTTGCCATAATGTTAGATACCAAGGTAACTACTGCATGGCTCAACGTGCTACATCTGAACTATCCACTTATACAGGATTCGAAATAGTTACTGGCACATAAGAAAAGATAATCCTATAAAATCTGTTCTGATGTGCCAATATCACTACATGAAATAGTTTGTATTTTACAAGAGAAATTTAATATGACCCAATTTTTATTTTGATTGTGCATGATAATATGATTCTTTAAGCATACGAATTACCATAAGCTCGCTTGAGTTGCCTACTTAATTTTTTCCTCTTTTGCTTTTTCTTTGTACTTTGATGTACACCTATAATAACATAAACAACATAAACCTGTTCTTTTTTACTCAAAATGTAAATCAGTTCTAATACAAAACATCCTGATGGCCTATATTTAAACCTTAATGATCTTCATTTAGGGTCCTGAGGTTAGAAGTGGGGATGTTCCACAGCCGATCCTTCTCAAGGAGGGACAAGAGTTCAATTTTACCATCAAAAGAGGAGTTAGTACAGCTGATACAGTTAGTGTTAATTATGATGACTTCATAAATGATGTTGCTGTTGGAGATATTATACTGGTTGATGGTGAGTACTATCCATTATATAGTAAAGTCAGAAGGTGTGATTTTTCCAGTTATTTGCCCATATTTTATTCTTAGAGCAACACAGATGGTGTTTTTACTTTTTATAGGATGGGTTTTGTATCACATTGTCTGAGGTTTCAAGATCTTTATGCAGTCACTACCAAAACACCAAAAAAAGAAAAAGAAAAGAAAGAAAAAAACTACAAATATGTCTTTAAATATGAGTTTATGGGCACCGTTTGAGGGATCTTGACCCATCAGACAGTTAGACACGAGTTTTTATGCTTTTTATATTGATTCCTGTCTACCTTCTGAAAGTTCCTAGTGATCAGTTGCACTTGAACCTTGTAAATCATCCTCCTTACATGCAAACAATAAGATAAATGAGGATATCTTTTATCATTTGAATATTCTTTTGATTAACTTCTAGTAATTATATATCTCAAGATTAATTTAAATGTGAGAAAGATAAAAGGAGGATTGTTTAATGACTTTTAGCTTCTTTATGCATTTGTAGAATGGGAGTACCTTTTTATATGGTATTCAATGGGAGTTAAGGTTGTTCGAACTTCGAAGTATAAGTGGAACAGATTGTGCATGCAAGTTAATTGCATCATGACTGGATGTTTGGGGTGAAATATGATGCTTATTTCTGCAAATAGTTCCATTGCAATATTTTGTGGCTACCTTTGTTACTAACTAAACTTAGTATGGGTGACTATCTCTTATAGGTGGAATGATGTCGTTTGCTGTGAAATCAAAGACAGAGAATTCGGTAAAATGTGAAGTAGTTGATGGTGGAGAACTGAAGTCAAGGCGGCATCTGAATGTGCGTGGGAAAAGTGCGACTCTGCCTTCAATAACAGGTTGGTTGAGTTTTTCCAATGCTCTTGTTTTTTATCATTTTCTGTTCTTCTAGTCTTACTTATCAGAATGGTATAACTCTTCAATTGTGCGGCATGTGCAATTGTCACAGAAAAAGACTGGGAAGACATTAAGTTCGGTGTGGATAACCAAGTTGATTTCTATGCTGTTTCTTTTGTCAAAGATGCCAAGGTTGTCCTTGAACTAAAAGATTATCTCAAATGTAAGTCCTGTGACCATCTTATCCTTCAATATAGGCATTCTTTTGGTGTTTTGATTGGATTCCTTTACTAGACTTTAAAGGCCTTGTCTGCACTCTGCAGGTTGCAGTGCAGATATTAATGCTATAGTAAAGATTGAAAGTGCTGATTCCATACCAAATCTTCATTCTATCCTTTCTGCGTCTGATGGGGTTAGTGTAATCCATGTGCTAGAGGAGGCTCTTACTTTACAAGAATTGGAGACTAATAAGAGTCTTATTCTACTTTACAAGAATTCTATTTACTTGACCATAACTGGGTTGATTGACTAGAGTAAGCAACTACATCTCATAATTACACAAAGTATGAATAATTTCTGAAAGTATCTTGTAGATGATATAATGTTAAGAATTACATCGGTAAATTACTTGTTATATGTGAGAGGGTATGTCAGTTTGGCAGAAGATTTGTAAAGTCAGAATAAGTTATTCTTTAACTTGGCTTATTCTTTTGAAACAGTGGGAGTCAACCCAGAAACTAATAGATCCTGCTCTTAAGCCGTCAGGCTTTTCTAATACTACAAATCTGTGGAGCTGAGATGTGTCAGTAATTACTCTGTAAGACCATAACAGCTGCTGAAGTCTAACCCAATCACTTAATGTATCAACACTTGCCTAATTTCAAGCAGACTGTCATATCCTCAACCCTAGCCCACCACCCAACGACTCTTTGGGATTACTTGGAGTCGTTATGAAGTTAAATTGTTAATATATTTTTTCTCTTAGTTTGTCTGTGACCTCAGCAAAATATGTTTATGTATTGTCTTAACAGTGGGTTTATTAATTCTTCAATAATGATGGTCATAGGCAATGGTAGCTCGTGGTGATCTTGGAGCTGAACTCCCGATTGAGGAAGTTCCCTTGTTACAGGTACTTAATACTAAAAGATTGAATTTAGTATAGCTCTTTATATATTTCTTGCTTGCTGTACTGTGAATACAGCTACTTTGAACTTTCTCAAAGGATACTAAAAAAAAATAAAAAATAAAAAATAAAAAAATCTTTCTCAAAGGATATAGCTCTCCAAAATTCCATGATATGGGAGAAAGAAAGGAAAAACACGACATGGGATGATATCATTTAGAAATAAAATTTTAGAAGAGCAATTGATGGTCAAGAAAAATTAGAAGAGCAATTAATATTGCATGATTATAGATGCTCCTTTTTTCTCTTCATTGCATGTAGCAGTTTCCTCTCCTCTTGTTCATTTTTAATCTTTCTGTTCTTCCGTAGTATACAACTGTACACTTTGCTGGTCTGAGTATTTTACCTAGGCTTGTCAAGAATCTCGGTATACTTAATGCATATCAAAATAAGTAGAGTTAATCCTGGCATGAGCTAGATATTACCTTCATTTTCTGATAATTTCTTTGGAGAAACTGATACAACTGCGTCGATGGGACTGAAGGTGTATTCGAGGCAGAAGGGTCGGGCAAAAGAGGCGGTCCAGTCTTAGTTATTTTTATTGATCAATTCTTGAATTATTATTGTTTCTTGATTACGTGGCTTTGTGTGTTTTGCATGGGCCTGGTTAGGGTTTAAAGTATTAATAAGCGTTTTCAACGCTAGGTTAGGCTTATGTTTTTTTTTGGAATATGTCCATGACTTAGGCTGAATTCAAAGCTTTCAACTCTGTGAACCTTATTTGGGGTGATAGTTCATTTAATTCAGTGATTTATCGTTCCCTCTCACCTTAACTCTATCAGAAACAGGCGATGAATTTGTTTAGATATTGCATTCTCTGTTTTGAGAACACTGCGTTTCCATGACAGTGAGGATTGACAGCGTTAGAGTTCAGGTAGTTGATTACAAATTAGTTTTCAATGATCTAGTGAGTATGGCCTGGAACGAAGAAAATGATTAATTTAGTTCTGGTCAGTTATTTACTGAAGTTGCTAATATGCGCTAATGGATACACAAAGATGACATATCCTTTCTTTGCGATTGCTTTGAGAAAAGGCTAAAAGTTTTTACAGCACTACAGTTTATGACTTGGTATGGTGTGTAAGTGTGCCACAGGTGCCTTCTTGCCACAAGCTGTTGTCTAGTTTGTTTGAGACACTATTGGTGCTATTGAATATACAGTCAGTCTGCTAGTCAAAAACAAAATGAAGGATTCAAAGAAAGTTATTTTATTTGTATACAGGAGGAAATCATAAGAAGGTGTAGAAGCATGCAAAAACCAGTTATAGTAGCTACAAATATGCTAGAGAGTATGATTGATCACCCAACACCAACAAGAGCTGAGGTTTCTGACATTGCGATTGCAGTACGAGAAGGTGCTGATGCGGTAATGCTTTCAGGAGAAACGGCTCATGGGAAGTGAGTTATCTTGATCTCAGGGGACACATGTGTTTGAAAGTTGTCTCCCAAATTGTTATTTGGTCACCATTTTCTAAACTGCCAGATGAAACTAATAGTTTAGGCTAACTTGAGTTATCAGTTTATTCTAACTTAAAATGGTCGTGTTTACTGGACACTGACACTTCTTAGCTGGATCTTTGAATATGATGTAACTTCTATTTTCTTGAATTTTACTTTCCTTACAACCAAACCATTATCTTAAGCACAATTTGAAATCTTAGTTCAATAATGACGGACCTTGAAGTAGCACCATAGGAAGGTGAGTTACTACATGATTATGCTATTTGTATCTGTTTAAACTGATGAAAAAATGGTTTATCAATGTGTTAAATGAGATATATTCCTCATTACATTATTTTGTACTTCCATATTAGATATCCATTGAAGGCAGTTAAGGTGATGCATACTGTGGCACTGAGGACTGAATCAAGCCTACCGCTTACTAGCAGCTTACTAGGTGAATCTGCTGCTTATAAGGTGCGTGTAGTTCTTAGTGTCAGGATTTCTAAAGCAGAATTAATGGTAAATATATGTAAAGGAGATCCTAGTTTATGTGTTTTTGGTCACCATTTCTAATGGGATGTTACAAGGAGATCATTTTCAGTCCATAAGGCCGGTCAAAGTCGCAACCTTGGCCAGGCCATAAACCCTCCTGTTAGGGGTATTAGCCAGATAACTTCTTCTTCCCCTTTCTCTTTGATTTTCCTTCTCTGTTAGCTTCTTCTTCTTCTTCCTCCTCCCATTTCTCTTTTATTTTCATCCTCTCCGAGCTCAGGATTTTCTTGTGAACATATTTTAGCTTCTAATTTACAATGTTTAAGTAGTTCGGTTTTAACTTTTAATTACTGTTTGAGTTTGAAGTTATTGCTGTTTGATATAGCAGAGCCATATGAGTGATAGGTTTGCCCTTCATGCCACCGAAATGGCCAACTCTCTGGGCACACCAGTCATAGTTTTCACAAGAACAGGTTCCATGGCGATAGCATTGAGTCATTATCGACCATCTTCAACAATATTTGCTTTTACAAATGTGTAAGTTTTTGTACTATCAGCATTCCCTAATAACATGCATAGTTTTCATAACCAAGTTTGTATTTTAGTTACTGTTAACAGCTGAAATCTGACAACCATATCCTCGACACCATGTGTCTATCTCTGTAGAAGCGTAGCTTGGTTCATGCTCTGAATAGTCTTCCTTATGATGCGTTATTGCTAGTTGCCATTTGTTTTAGGACAAATTTGTTTTACGCCCAACTTTGAAACTTCTCTGATCGAATGTTACCAACACCAGTTTCATAATTTACAGTGCAGTTGCATTTATGTTGCCACCTTTGTCCTTTCTGAGTAATGAAACAATACACTGCCTACCATAACTTCATAAATTATGGGGACAATAGCAGTGGTTTTGGTGTGAGAAGCCTCTAGTATGGAAACTGAGAGGAGAGACACATGGATTAAAAAACAAGAAAATGTGTATCTGACAAGATATGCATGCCGTGTTCATGATTTTGTAGACATTAGGTAGAGGTGGACTATTTTAAATTTATGCCTATGCTCATAGATGAACTAATGCATTCAGAATGACTGAGCCATAACATATCCGTATGCATTTGCATTTCTGCTGATATGTGTCTACAGATATTTATTAGTTGATAACTGAGCCTGGTTTTCACGCAGTGAAAGGGTGAAGAAGCGTCTGGCCCTTTATCATGGCGCAATGCCCATATATATGGAGTTTACTGATGATGTTGAGGAGACCTTCTCTCAAGCTCTGAAGCTTCTATTGGTGAAAAAATGATCTTTTTATGATTTCTCTAACTTGCTACTTGATTTTTTACTGATGTATGCTGCAACTTACATGTTTTTTGTATTTTATCTACAGAACAAGGGTCTTGTGGCTGAAGGGCAGTATGTAACTCTGGTCCAAAGTGGAGCACAACCCATTTGGCGGCAAGAATCCACACATCACATTCAAGTTCGCAAAGTGCAGAGCTGATGCATGAATGAGTGGGAAATAAAGCTTCTGCTGTGTAGAGATATCGCTAGATAATATATCTTCAGTCGCGCTAAAATTGGGGTAAATTTGTTTTCATTTATACTTTGTTGTAGTAATAAAATCATATGTCCACCTTGTTTGACAAGGACCCCTGTCTAGATGAACGTTTACGCCTTGGGTATAAAGCATTGAAACTTAACGGGAAGGAGGTTGCATTTAGATATAGTATTTTACAATGTTAATGTTATTGCTTGCATCTTATGCAAGTTAAGAGATTAGCATTTCATTTTTTTATCATTTATTCTCTGGCAAAAGATGATAATATGAAAAGATTAGCATTTCAGTTCATGACAATAATCTTAGTGGCAAGTCAAAGTGGTGCTCAAATTTAAGGTGCTATTAGTGAAATTGAAGACCGGATGTGATAGATTGAGGTTGAGGATCTATTAACAAAGAAGTAGAATTACCTTGTATAGAAGGGTGATTGGTGAGTGTTGGAGACAACACAAGTGGATCTGTCAAGCAAACCGAACAGCTCTGCTGAATTCCTCACTGGAAGTTGGCAAAATAGAGCCGGAGGGGATAATTATAGATATATAATAGTATGTTAAATTATGACTAACCAGCAAAGTGTAAAAATAGTCTTTCTTAGGGTGTCATGCTTTTCACACATGATGCCATGTAGCAGACATACAGGTCCGGCACTACCTACAAATTAGTTAGAATATTCTTGTGGGGATCGTATCATGAGAGGAGACGTATTGGTCCAGGGTCAGATACCTTAAATGTGAAATGTGGCAACCACATGCCTCCTTGGAGTTTTGCCCAAAGAATTTGTGTCATCTGAGCTCTGGTTTTTAGTTTCAAGACCGACTATTAAGTGATGAGGACACACCCAAGAGCATAAGGACAATAAGATAAATCTTTTGATTATTCAACATGGGCCAATACATATGACATTTGGAGGATGGAGTCATGACTCATGAGTCTTGACTTTTGGCCGTTTGGCTTCTGGTTATCTGCGCATATCTGAGAACTGGTCGTCTGAGTTGCGTTTTATGAACATATCAATTCTGACATGCTGACACCCTAGTCAGACGATATAGATTAATTAATTTTTAGTAACTGGCTTTTGGAGTCCAGATGTTATGCCTAATGTTATTGAGTTGTAATCATGTTATCATGAGTCCTAAGTAGTGGTTACGAACGTGGGACTTTCAACAGTCATCTTGAGCCAATAGATAAAGACTTGTAACGTTTGTTTGACACTAATATTGAAAATTGAGTTGTTCTCTTTGTAGAGTATTTGGCAACTTGTCAAGATAATTGAACAAGTTTTTTGACATTCAATCATACCAAAGTTAAATGTCTTTTTTACTGATTATATAGCTAACTTGTCGAGGTTTCTACTCTCAGGAATGATCAAGCAGTTTTTTCGATTTAGGGTGACTACTTGCAAACTTTATACGTGGAATTCTTGGATCGTTATATCCAGTAGATTCTTCGTCCATATCATTAAGTCTCGTTATTATGTTTATAACTGTAGGTCCATTTCCCTCATCTCCTCAGATAAGATCTGGTTTTAGGTATCACTTTGTGACGATGAGATAAATATGTAAAAAGAAGCTCAGTTAGCATTGAACCACACAGAGACATTTCTTAAAGCAGTTACATAATTATTTGATGAGAACACATCAATTGTGGATCGCATCACACAGAAACTTGCAATTGATTTCAAGCCGTAGAGTATCGCATCAGTCCCAGACGACGAATCTCTTCGTCTCTTCTCCTCCTCCAACTCTTCTGTACAGACAAACCTTCACTTGGATAAAATCATCCCCACATTGAGTGAGGCACATTTGCAACACCACTTATATGATCTACTACACCTCATAATCCTCCTCATCTTCCCCTTCACCCTTCCCCCTGAACTTCATGCTCTTGTACCACGACGCGCACACCATGTATATCACGAGATCAACGGCCGTCAGCCCCGCAAGGAGGAAGTAGAACCTGTCCAGATGCCCCTTGTTTAGGTTCCCTGGTATCCACCCGGGCATGTTGTCCACCGTCGATATCTTCATCACTATCGACACCAGCAGGCTGCTCACGTAGTTCCCCAGCGAGATGGACGTCATGCACAGCGCGCTCCCGAAGCTCTTCAGCCCATCGGGCGCCTGAGCGTTGAAGAACTCCAGCTGCCCGACGTACATGAACACCTCCGATGCCCCGATCAGGGCGTACTGCGGGACCTGCCAGAATATGCTCAAGGAGCTCGACCCTTGGCAGTGTTTGCAGTCCTTTCTGGCGTATTTGAGCCTGTAGCACTCGACTATCCCGGCCGAGACCATTGCCATCACTGCGATCACGAGGCCGATCCCCATCCTCTGGAGCTCGGTGAGCCCCTTGGAGTCCTTCCTCACCCCGCGCACGATGGGGTCCACCACCCTCCTGTATAGGAATATGAAGAGGGCGACGCTGAGGATGTCGAAGCTGGACATGCTGGCAGCGGGGATCCGGAAGTTGGAGATCTGCGTGCTCATGGCGTCGCCCTGCTCGACGAAGAGGGAGGCCATCTGTGTGAAGACGACGGAGTAGATGATGGTGCAGAGCCAGATGGGGAGAAGCCTTAGTATGCACTTCACCTCCTCCACTTGGGAGATGGGGCAGAGGCGCCATGGGTTGTTGAACTCGTTCTGCTTCAGCTCGTCGAGATCTTGCGGTGTCACGAATGCTGCCCTGTCCAAGAATCTTCAACACAAACTCATGTCAATAGATGATACTTAAGTTTATGTTTGTATTTTTACTTGAGTTGGAAGTGTATCACAACTTACTTGATCCCCTGCGTGTGGAGCATCTTCCGGGCACCGTTCTTCGACCCTTCAGCCTCATACAAGTTGGTGTCCTCGCCTTGTGGGATCCTCACGCTGCACTTCTTGGTGGCGGCGACCAAGACTTGGGAAATGCGGGAGAGGGGGTTGCCACTGGGCTTGAAATGGCGGTAGCGCTTGGTGCCTCCAAGGAAGAGGAGGAGAGCGAGGGTGGCAGAGGCGGTGGAGGCCCAGAACCCGAGTGCCCACAGCCCTTCGTCTTCGAAGTATCCCAATATAGTGTTGGAGAAGAGCGAGCCAAGGTTCAATGCAAGGTAGAAGTAGCTGAAGAAGGCCACTTTGGAATAGCCCTCTTTCGGATCCTCTACGTCGAATTGATCAGCACCAAATGTAGCTATGTTAGGCTGGTAGCCGCCATTGCCGAGAGCAACCATGTATATGGAGATGTAGAAAAGCCCCAACTCCCAGCTCGAATGTGTGTTGCATTTCGTCGTCTCGTCCCCACATCCTCCGGGTTTGAGCAAGAACACCTGTGTTGATAGTGACAAGAGTACTAGACCCTGTTTGCAGATAATGGTAAGTTAAGTTTCTGACCATGTGAGTCTATAGAGAGAAGAGAGAGAGAGAGAGAGAGATGCTTACAATGACAAAGATGGACTGAAAGATGGCACAAGTTTTGTATCTTCCCCAATAAGAGTCACTAAGGAAAGCACCAACAAGAGAGAATATGTAGACAGTGCCAGTCCATTTGCTGACGCTGTTAGCTGCTTCGGCGTTGTCTTGCTGCAGCACTCTAGTTAGGAACAGCACCAGATTCACTCCCACGCCAAAAAATGCTAGCGTTGCTAGACCTTGATTCACTGCACACACATATATATATATATATGTCATTTCAATAACCAAATTCTCTTAGCAAAATGTCCCACAACAACTGATCAAATCAACTTATTTAGTCCCTTTTTCTTTCTCATTATTATTAGAGTGAAGCATATTATTTCAAGAACATAGGCACTGTTTGCTAATACTCAAAAAGCAGCATATCCTTTGTTGATTTGGAGATTGTAAAAAACAAAGAATTTGGAAACTAAACATGCTATTTGCTAAATGAAGGTGGAATTATTGTTGTGTGCCATTCATTATATCTGATGTGAGGGAGCAATATTCCTCATAGAACATATTGCCTAGATTCGTGTAGAGAAATGAGTTTCCTATGATCTGCTTAACTTCCCACTTGCTGCAAATAATTAGACGTGAACCCTTTGCTTTAGTCTTTCCCAAAAAAGTACAGGCACTACAAGTGACTTGAAAGGTCCCATCCCTTGGCTTTCCATGGAAATTTCTTGTCTAATCTAAACCATCTCCTCTCTCACTAAATACTTGTTTATATTTTTCCTACTTGCAACTTTAACTCGATTATCACCATATACTTGTATTCATTTGTTTATTTATGTATCTTTTTATTTTATTTTAGGGTTTCAAGAGGGGAAGGTGATCATCACCCACACAAGGAAAGACAAATATTATAATGTTTCGAATTTCTATTTTTTTTTTCTTTCAAGAAATTAATTAAGGATGGTAGAAGTGGATGATAGGAGAGAGAAAGAGCATTAATAGAGGATGGAAGGAAAAAGAACCTAACATGAAACGACTATGATATAGAGGCTTTCCCAATTGACATCTAAGTATTAGGATAATTAACCAGAGATGGGCATTTGGAAGTGTGGTATAACTAACTCTGATGAAATTGACAAAGATCCAACTTTTTTCTCAAAAAAGGAACACCTCAATGGATCACGAGCATAATTAAATGCGAAACAAATTAAGTTTAAATATGTATTTATGGAGGATTTTATCTCTAATGAAAATACAACTTTTCTCAAAATAAACTCATCAAGGAACCCAATTATTGTATCCAAGACTATTATTAGTAAAAAATTAATGAAATTTTTCCAGAGTGATTAATTCTTGAGTTCGGTTAAAGTGATAAGAGCATTTATTTGAACTAATTCAATCACCATCTATAGAAATATTTTGAAAGAGACTAATTAATTTGGAGAAAATAGCAAAAGCTCATGTGATTCTCAAATAATGCTTAGTGCTGTCATCAGTGCACTCATGTTTTGCAAAAAAAAGCAGTGATATACTCCAATCATATTAAAAATTATCATGCTACATGGCCGATCATTTACTACCCATCAATTCTTATACGATATATGTTTTGTTTAGTTCTCGATCATTTTCCGTTTTTAGTGGTTATGAAAAAAACCAAGAAAAAGCAAAAATTAGATCTAGCCCTAGAGAGAGAGAGAGAGAGAGAGGGAGAGAGAGGTCATATACGATGCATAAGCAAATTAATGAATGAGCCAAAATTGTCTCTAGCTATATACGTGAACTCCTCCATAAATCCAAATTGAACCCTCATGGAAGAGAGAAGAACAAGTGGCGCCTTCCCTCTTCATGCAAACACAGTCTTGGATTACGTGTCAGATTAGTCATCCTAGTCTATTTCTTTTATTACATTTTGCTTCATCATATATATATACCTATTCATCATATTACACGCAACATGTATATATATATACCTATTCATCATATTGCAGCACTCAAAAGTCAAAACAATGAGTAAAATTTGAGTGGACCAAATCAAATTGGTTATTTAAATTATGACTATGAGCTTAATTTCTGATGTGGGTGTGATAGGATTTGCATGCCACAACACTTGGACACTTGCTATCTCTCTTTCAACAATTCCATAGATTTAATTTCCGCCACAACCAAAATTAATGTCATTTTCAAGAACGTCAATTTTGATCCATTTGAAACTTATAGACATCTTTAATTAGTGCAAATGTAAAAGGACTAAACTCTATATTTCTTTGATGTGAAAGTTGATCAAGATTGAAACCCTTTATTTTTGAGACATTATGTATACAAATTTCTGCAAATACATATGTGTGTGTGTATATGTTATAGGAGAGGTAGACTTACATAGTATGATGGTCCCAGCAGACCATTTTCCAGTTCGGTCTCGAATAGCTGGTTGTCCATCAAAATCAACACTCCCATCACCTGTGTATTCTTCTTCCTTCAACTTGTGAGCCTACAAATAAAATAAACGAAGTTATATATAGATGCATGCATTAGAATGTGATGCATAGTTGCATGAGAGAGACAGAGAGAGAGAGCTCTACTATTTGTATATGAAATGAACAATACAAGAAAAGTGGAAGAATGAAGGAGAGAGAATATGAGAGAGAGGGGTTAAGTGATATATGATGAGAGAGGTTATACCCACCTTGGATAATTCTAAGGATCCCATACGAAGGAGAAGATGAGGAATTGTCTTGTGAAGTTGTGAGTTAATTTGAGGGGAATGGTTGTATATATGAATATTGTTGAAGAAGGGAGTTGAGAATATATGGAAGCAAGAAACAGGGAGGGTATATATAGAGGTGGGAGAGAGGAATGGAGGGCTCAGATTTAAGGATGAAAACATAATGGGAAGGACAAAATCCAGATGGCTCAGCATTTTGCAACACTGGTGTTGTCACCCTCTCACATATCAATTTACTCAGTATCATGTTATATCCAATATCATTGGATTAAAAGCAGTCAGATATTCCACCATTTCAAATGGTTATAATCGGAATTTCACTCCTCTAATTATGTTCATTTTATGTATTATTTTATTTTTCACACACACACACACGCATATATATATATTTCTTTATTTAATTTCATTTTTATATGTTTTAGTTGAATTTTGTACTTACTATTATGGGTTGATTGCATCAAATTACGTTATATAATTATGTTTTAGAATTTATTGTCACTTTATTAGATAAAAATTGATTACTAGGGTTCATAAATTCCCCTAGCCCGAATTCTAGAAAGCCTAACCCTCATAGTCTTCAAATGTATTTCATAATCTCACTTGATTTCCCATCTCTTGTAGCAGTTCAATGTTAGATAAAATGACATGTTTGATTGGATTTGGAACAAACATCAATTTTAGGGGCTATAATCAATATTTTATTGAAAAATGTATTTTAGTGGTAAATATAGGTCAGATTTAGAATAATGTTTTGTTTTATCTCCAAGGTGGAGAGGGACAAGAAAGCCCCGTTTATCCACAAGGAATTCATATCACTGTTTATAAGTCAACAAATACATATGATAATATTGATAGGCCCTTTTTGCATGTACTATTTCAATGCTATAAATTCAAATGGCATAAGTACTCCCTCCGTTCGTGATAAACCTATCATTTTGACTCGGTGTGGGTTTTGAGAAATTGTTTGACTTTGTTAAGAAATATATATGAATGAATGTGGGTGAAAAAAGTTAGTAGAATATGAGTTTCACTTTTATATATTGGTCTTATAACAGAACGTGAGTGTAAAGAGTTAGCGCAATGTGAGATCCATTTATCAAAAATAGTAAAAGTTAAATGAGATAGATAGTTTATGGTGGACGTCCATTTATGACAAAATGACACATTTTATCACAGACGGGAGAGTATATTTCTCAATTACAAAAAAAAAAACAAAAACAAAAAAACACGTTCAGAATAAATTAAAGATGGAGTGAGGTAGAGATGAAGCACCAAGGGATATGATTGAACTGTTTCACCTGAGAATAACGCATCAAATACCTAATTTGTTGCAGTATTTGTCCCTCACTGTCTATATTGCTTACGCACGATTATATTGTGAAACTATTCAAAGAAAATGCAATTTAATTGAAGAAAATTGGAAGATCCTGTATCCCTACAATGTAAATGGAAGAGCTACAGTTTGTAAAGTTGATGGTTGAATTGTTTCAAACTTTTAAGATCAGATATTTTGTCTCTACGTGAGAAGCCCGACGGATCGGATGAGATTTAGCGTCCCACTATTAGTGTATCATTAACCATACCCCACTATAAAATAATTATTCTAATGATATTTATTATAAAAATAATATAATAAATCATAATTAATATTTATTTGAAACTGAAATTTGCAAGAAAATTATATGAGCTTTGTGCAAGTTCTTAAAATAGGCCACTTATTAATAAATTCAAAAAAAAGTTTATAACAAATATACAAAATCTTTAAACACGTCAATCTGCTTTGAAATTAGAGTCTTAAATAAGATTAAGAGGCCTTAAATTTTATAGCATCTCTCACCACTTTTGATGGTTTTAGCGTTTTCTTTTCATCGAAAAAACACGGGTATTGATTATTATTACTATTAGTTCCAGGTTGCCTATGGCAAAAAAATCAAAAATTTCAACGTACACCTGTTTTAGGCATAAGTAGTAACTTTGGCGTCTAATCCTTTTTTTTAGTAAATTTTGGTCTCTAAATCTTGGTTTATAAAGTTAATGTTAACTTTTAGGAGTTGTTTATTTTGGGTGATAGGATTGATTAATAATAATAATTCAGGCTAATCCATCATTTATTTTAATGGATTGATTAGTTTTGCACTTGTTTGACCATCTTATCCTTCAAATAGTCGATTATATATTTTATCACTCAAAGTAAAAACTCTCTTATTGTTTTATTTGGATACCACATAACCCTAATATAATCTTCTATATTTGATCAAGTCCCCTTACTGTTTTATTTCACCCTACCGGAGACCGGTAGGGTGAAAACTGAGTGGTGTGAATTGATTAACCGAAATTTTTCTTTTTACTTTTTTAATTTGATAATAATACTTCAATGCTTAAAAAATGTATTTTGATTTTCTCCAATACCTAATGAAGAAATTTACAACATAAAAATTTAATAAATATGATCATTTATGTTAAATATATGTTAGATCATATTATTATGCAAGTGCATTTTGAAATGACACTTAATTTTGTATAGTACGAAATTAAATATTTTAATTTGACAAAACATGATCTAATTTTGTTACAGAACATAGTTATAAAAAAAAATCATACACATTAGTTTTTTCGTAAATATTCTGGTCCGCCAGGCTAGCCCAAAAGCGAGTGAGTTAATATTAAAATTAGGATTATGGCTAAAATATTTTAATCTAAAATAAAGAAAAGAACATCTAGTCGAAATAAAAAATGACCCGAACCGAATGAACTAACCAGAAATCGAGTGTGTTAGCCCGATTAATAATCTCTGCCTACACCGATTTGTATTTCTTTGGGGACACTTTATCCGAGCCTTGCATGTGGCCTAGTGGCAAAGGCGGTGATATCAAGGGACTCTCCTCAGTGAGGTCCTGGGTTCAATTCTCCCGCCAGCATGTGGCGGGTTAATTAATAATAAAAAAAAAAGTATGAACACTCGAATTTCTAGAATAAGAGTGGTAGAAAATTTCAGAATAAAAAAAGTAAGAGTGCTTGTATAGAATATCGAAATTTGGCTCCATTACCGTAATTGAAAATTCTCTCAGTTGCATGATTTTTTTTTCCTTCATTTTCTATAAAAAAGAATTTCGCAATTTCTTTTTCTTCCTTTTTCACTCCAATGAGAAAAAATATTATCATAAGTTATTAGTGTGATAATATTTATCTTCATTAAAGTGAAAAGAAGGAACAAGAAAGGATAAATATTTTTTTTATAGATAAGAAGGGAAAAGAAACGAGAAATTCGATGTACGATAATTTTATTTTTCCTTCTTTTTTCATAATAAATTTACAACAAAAAGAAAAGCATATTTAGTGTGCTTGTAATATATAAAATGTATAGTTTGGGAATACCTGAGAAACTAAGAAAGTACAAGAATATATTCATAGATACTGAACAAAATTTATTAATAACATGATGTTCTAAATTTTACAATAACTTAATTATTATAAATAGTTATAATGTATACGAAACAATTTAAATAATACACTTCAAAAGAAAATCCAGAATAAAAAACCTATGTACGAAATTAAATTGATCTATGATTAATTTAGCACGTGAACAAATTTGGAATACATTTTGAAGCTCGTAATATCTACATGATCTTGATTTTTCTTACATAATACAATACTATATTTTGTGATATATGATAATATGACATTCAGAAAATTTTAATTATCGATATTTTAAAATATAGGATATAATGATACTAATTATTTAAATACTACATTATTAATTTACTTATATTATATACTACATATATTTTATGATTATTAGATATAAAACAATAATAATATATTATTAGAGTAGTTAGCGGATATTTTTATCAGCAATATAATAGGTAGTGACATGACTTTTAGAAAAAAATATTACTATATTACTGTTAATAAGAAAAAAGTAATTAATTAGGTAATTTAAAGTTCTATTTATTTATGTTTTGTCATTTTAACAACATAATAAGACCATTTTTATAAAAAAAAATTAAAACCATTTTTGTTTATCAATTTCTGTATCTTGTTATCGGTTATAATCTGCGACATTTCGGGGAATTTCTTTTCAAGTATCACTTGAAATCTCTTTCACCGACTAATTAGGCTCTCCTAAATATTCCTTCTCTTTGGGAAAAGTTTCATTTTTCACAATTATATTCATGTATTTAAAATTGTAAATTAATATTTATATTATTATTACTCCCCCTGTCCATCATAAAATATTTCATTTTGCAAAAAAATGGACGTCCACAATAAAATGTCTCATTTTACTATTTTTGATAAATGGACTTCACATTTCACTGACTCATTTCACTCATATTTTATTATAAAACTAATAAATAAAAGTGGGACTCATATTCCACTATTTTCATCCACTTTAATTCACATTTTTTGAAACCAAGGCCGTTCTAAATGGACCAATTTATGGTGGACGAAGAGATTATTATTTTAACAAGATACCTAGAGATATTGACTTCAAAAGAAAGAAAAAAAAGAGGTAGTTGTAGGAAATCTGGATGGGAGGATTAACAAGAAACGAACAAACAATATACGGAATCTCTGAAAGTCGTGTAGACACTTTCAGATCAAATCAATTTGGTCGGTTCACCCAAATATTTGATCGGATAAAATTCAGAGAGTTTAGAATCAAAGTATGTTATGTTCTGTGTGAAAAAGAACCAAAAAAGTCTATTAAAAAACGACCAAAAACGGGCAAAAAGGGTCTCAACTGCCATGCACCCGGCAGGGTGGAACTCTGCCAGAGACACACCCGGCCGGGTGTGACTCTCTGGACAAATTTACGCTTTGGACCCGGCCGGGTGGAGTCCTTCCATAGTCTCACCCGCCCGGCCGGGTGAGACTCGCTGGAATCCACGCCATGCGGCACCCGGCCGGGTAGAGTCCTACCACAGTCTCACCCGGCCGGGGGAGACTCGCTGGAATCCACGCCGCGTTGTACCCGGCCGTGTGGACACATGCCACCTTCTCACCCGGCCGGGTAGAAGTCTATGGAATCAACGGAGCATCTCACGCGGCCGGGTGGCGAAATGCCACATGCTCACCCGGCTGGGTGAGTCCTTCTGGATCCCAAAGGGGCACATGCTCACCCAACCGGGTGAGTCCTTCTGGATCTCACCTTGGACCCCGCTTCCAGGGGCGCTGCCCCGGACCTCCGTCCCTTAGGGGCGAACCCCTAAGATCATAACATATATATATAAGTGTGCACTCTGCACCTTCGAACTTATACGAAGTATTATTATGACGATTGGTCACTTTAGTTTATTAGTTAACCCAATTACACTAAAATATCCAACATGTCTCGTACTGTCTCACATCCCTCTTTGATATTTCACGAATAAATGAGTTGGGCTAAATGTAATAAAATAATATATTATTTTAAAAGTTCAACTTCTATGTTAATTTCACGAAACTCAAAATTAATTAAATCTCTAAATTTAGGCCTAGCTTACTTAATACTTTAGCCTAAATCATATTTTAATTTGGGCCCAATTCTATGGAAATAACCCAACCTATTTCAACTCTCTGATCTTTTCAAGCTTCTTTTCTCTCATTGACTCTCATTTTGTCTCTCAAACACTAGAACATCTCTACTTCTATTCGCCGTCATCTGTCCTCTGTCCGGCGAGTCATCCACTGCCTTTTCTGCAAAGGTCGAGTAGCAACACCCTGGAGTCGGCGGCGGAGCTGCCGTGGGGTGGGAGGTAGCTCCAAAGGCCAATTAATCGAGTTTTTCGGCGGCACCCATGGGCCGACGGTGGGGTCGATCGACCCCCCCAACCCTACCTAGATCCGTCCTTGCATCATCCACAACCTTCTAGCAATCAGTTTGGTTCAAGCATTGTTTTTTATGCCACAGCGTATTCTCTATGCCCTGATCTTTTCACAAATAGTCCCATTGTTTTCCGCGTAAAGTTTCAAACATATTTGCAATTTTAGTTTGGATGAAGCATTGTTTTTTTTGTAAATCTTGAGAGGTCTTACTCCAAAAGCCCCAAAAGCTCTACATTCAATTTTATAAGAAAAAATAAATCAAAACACATGTTTCCGATTGGTAAATCGATCAGTATTGTCGGTTTGATTGTCGGTCGATTTTTCGAATCCAATCGGTCAATTCGGTAGTTATTTTAGATTTTCTATTCAGTTTTCAGTTTAGGGTTTTTGGTTCGGCCCTTGTAAATATACTTTTCTTAGGTATGATGGAGAAAATTTCTAAATTAGTCTATTTTCCTCTTTTTCGTTCCAATTCATAATAATATTATTATGGTGCATTAATATGATAAACCTTTAATTGCTTTTCATATTTTTCATTCTAAAAAACATGAGATAAAAAGAATATGGGTCTACAGCCCACTATAATTTGATTAAAAAAAATTAATTTTCTTTTATTTATCATTTTCAGTGATAAAGTTACAAATAAATAGAACACACTCAAAAAATAAAAAATATATTCACAATTAACTAACTATACTTAAAAAATAGACTATCACATTAGGATTTTCTAATGCAATCTATTCATCGTGTAGATATATTGGCTATTGCAAAAAAAAATGAAATTTATCTAATGCAAACATAAAATATCATTTACATATTATTTCAATCATAAAAATTGATAGCCATCATTCTCTAATCAAGCATGAACTAATTTTATTTATTTATTGGTCCTTACTAACGTTGTACAAACTGAAAAAAAATCAAAATAAATTCGCCTGAGTTTGTTAATTTTGTATTTTGATTTTATTTTGATCAAACAAATCGATGTTACTTAATAGATAAAAATACAGTTTGATTTTTTAAAACACAATTTAACTCGATCAGAGGAATTAGTTTTTTTTTTTTTAATACGATCTGATGTTATGCATTTCAGATTATTGATATTCGATGGAGTCAAGTCGACTTGATTTTTTAATTAATACTCAATTATTGCTCATAAACTCGGGTCCTTTTCCTTCCCTATTTGGAAGTTGGTATATTTTTTTGGAATTATAAATAAAGCAATAAATGGGACGTGACCCTCCCCGACTAATCATGAGTATCAGTTCAACTTCCCTTGGGAAACCGGCAATGACATAAACCGGACACGTGTCATAGATCCAACTGCGGTCATTTGAATTCTATGGTCGGATTTTGTTGGTTTTAAGCAAGAAATTGTCTTATTATCTCTGACCAAATCCATACTGTCATGTCAACAAATAATTTAAGAAAACGAATGATTAACTAGTTTAGAAAACGAATAATTTAAGAAAACGAATGACCAATTAGCATTATAATATGTCTATTAATGCGATAATGTCATGTGAGTTGCAGATACATAAAATTATATAATTCAAAATTAAATGAGGGGTTGAAACTCCCGAACAATGAGTTATCAAGTTTAGAAAAATGTCAAGGTCCATATTGCAATTGAACTAGTACTCAATTATCAACATTAGGGTAGTAATCAAACAAAGTATTGTTAAATTTGAATTTGATTTAGAGAACCAAAATTCAGAGTCTAAATGAATATATGTTTTCAAGCTTGATCGAACTCGAATATAGATTTACCAGCAAAGAGATTTAGAACTGTGTGTGGTTAGCCATGGCTAGCAATTTGATCATGCATTATTTGCAAAGAGAAAACTAGAAATGCGGAAGCTAGCAAAAGAAACAAAATAATAATAATAATAATAATAATAATAATAATAATAATAATAATAATAATAATAATAATAATAATAATAATAA
>JAYDZE010043976.1:0-26548 GCA_034509125.1 Monilaria moniliformis | reverse complement strand
GAGAGCTTTCTTGCAGTCCATCATTCCAGCTCCAGTTTCCTCTCGTAATTGTTTAACCAGCGCAGCTGAAACTGCAGTTTTTGGAGGCCTTAAAGTAGCCATCGAACCATGTTAGCTTATTGCATAAGAGGAAATAGATACTTGTAGAAGATGAGGACAGAAGATAAACACACAGCGAGATCTCTCTGGAATTGAACAGGTAGTCAGGGATTTCAAACCCGTGATAGAATTCAACTCTCTGAAGATCCAAGCAGGCGAAAGTAACATGATTTAGAACAACTAACTAGTGAAATTAGAGTTAAAACTCGGCAGCTTAAAATCTGCTCACTTCTTTACCATAAACTACTATTTATGTCAGATATCATGCTGCTAAAGAAGCAGATGATTGAGGAATCCTAAAAATCCGCAGAAACTTACTAACATGTCCAGTGATTTTATTCATGATTATCAATAAATACGCAGTAAGTTGCACAACGATACGCTATGCAAGATCATATACTTACTCCTGTACGGTTTCTTTGGTCTCAGAAGCAGCAGGCTCCTGGTTTGTAGATGTTGAAACTGGTTTAGCCGCAGTCTGAGCAGCAACCTCTGCAGCAAAGTTTTGGCTTTTCTTTTCTAAACCTTCTCCGAGGTTGTAGCGGACGAACCTCTTGACTTTTATATTTTCTCCAATCGTTGCAATGGTCTGCTTCACCCAGTCCTTTACCACTACTTTATCATCCTTGATAAATGGCTGCTCCAGTAAGGCAAGCTCTTCCAACCTCTTCCTTATGCGCCCCTCGACAATCTTGGATCTAATTTGCTCCGGCTTCGACAGTAGATCTTCCTTCTGCATTTCTATATCTTTCTCCTTATCAACAAACTCTTGTGAAACATCTTCGGGGCTAAGATACTGTACTTGAGGGCATGCAGCCACTTGCATGGCCAAGTCTTCAACCAGTTCTCTGAAAATGTCACCTCGAGCAACAAAATCTGTCTCACAGTTCACCTCTATGAGGACACCAATCCTGCTATCATGGATATATGAACCAATTCTTCCTTCAGCTGTGGCCCTACTGGCTTTCTTATCAGCACTAGCTAAACCTTTCTTGCGGAGGTACTCATAAGCTTTTTCAATGTCTCCTTCAGCCTCGGAAAGAGCCCTTTTACAGTCCATCATTCCTGCCCCTGTTTCCTCCCGCAACTGTTTCACAAGAGCTGGTGATACAGCAGCTGCATTCCAGCATAACAAGATAAATTATTGGAACGAACTAATAAGAAATTCATTGAAAGACTATAATGATATTAAGATGACGTTCACCTTTGAAAAGTACAGAAAAAAAAAGGTTATGAAGTTTAAAGTAGTTTGGTCATCATTCAATAAATATTTCACCTGTATCCATATAATTAAATTAAAATGAGCGCATATCATAGTTATAAGCATGATGGACACGCATCTCCACCATTCCCCAAATACCACTAATCTAATTCGAACCAGGAAGATCCTGGGATCCAAATTAGTTCAGTTTTCTCACCTCAGAAAATTACGAAAAGCTAATGAGGCTGTTGCTTCATGCATTGTTTTCCATTAGTAGAGTCATAGACGAAAAAAAATTACAGTTGATATTGACAGGAAAGTATTTTGGTTTGGGAATACGTGTATATATACAAGATAATTTAGAAAAGGAAGAAACCCTGACCTTTTACTACTGTTTCTTTAGGCAAATCATTACTACTTTGCTCATTTGAATTTGAGGCATCTCCATTTGGCTGAGGATCAGCAGAAGTTTGGTTTTCTACACCATTCACAGCTATATCGACTCCAGGATTGTCACTGATGGTGACAGGACTTTCTGCATGAAGAAAATAACAATATAAACTTATTGTTGAGATGGAAAAGGTTTCCAGTCCATGAGCTGAACTATGTAAGGATTTGACTACAAACCTGCAGGTTTGGCTTCAAGATCCCCAGACGCAGTTTCTGCACTTGAGCTGTCACTGCTGTCACTTTCCACAGGACTGATGGCTGCAGTAACTTCATTATCTTGTGTGACGGAAGAGCTGTCTGCTTCCTCACTTTTCTCTTCAACTTCTGCTATTATATCATCAACTGCTTTGGGTGTTTCTTCGCCAGTAACATCAGGTGTGGTCTGATTAGTTAATTTTCCAGATAATTGATGTTCTGTGTTCTTTTCAGTTGCAGCAACAGATACAGGATCCCCGGGTAACTCATCTTTTGAAGTTGCATCATCAACCAACCTCTCAATAGCGTCGTCAACAATCTCAGAAGAAATATCAGCTACCTCTCCAGATACCTCACCATCATTGTTCTCTTTAGCTTCAGTTAAAGAACGTTCTTCGGTTACTTGGTCTTCAGTTTGTGGGCTTCCATCATCGCCAACTAAAACAGAGCTGGCCTGAACTTCTTCAATAACTTTAACCTCGTCATCTTTAATTTCAGAGTCCTCAGAATATTTTTCTGTGACTGAAGTGTCCTCTGTTATGCTGACTATCGCATCATCTGTATCCTTTGCAATTTCCTCTTCTTCCTCAACTTGTTGCTTCTCACTTTCCCTTTCATCTAAAAAGGCAGCAATAGCTTCATTGCTACGGAAAGCTAGAACAAAAGGGTTAGTTGCTGTATGTACCGTGCCTTGGGTTAGCTTAGAATCCAACTGTTTAACATCTTCATCCTTTTTCATGGTTAATGTTACCTGTCCTCTAGAAAGACGTAAAACTCGGACACTGACTTCTTGCCCTACTTCCAATGAAGTGACACCCATAATGCTCCCAAACCCCCCATCGTTTTCCTCAGATTGAGGCAGAAATCCTTCCTCACCCTCAGGAAGAGAAATAAAAGCACCAGCTCTAGTTAGATTTTTGACAGTTCCCTCCAGATCTTGGCCTTTGACGAACTTTGAGAATTTCTTTGGCTCGTCTCTCCTCTGATTGGAATTTTGACCCGTCCTTCTAGGAGGTCTGGATTTATCATTTCCACCTGGAGATTCTCTTTGTTGTTGAACCCTGCTAGAATCGTCCAAACGCATGCTCAAGGATATTCGGCCCGTTTCCACATTTGCTTCTACTAATCTTACTGTCACCTCTTGCCCAACAGAAACTACGTTAGCAACATCCTTCACATAGCTATCACTCAACTGAGAAACGTGAACAAGCCCATCAGTAAAAGCGCCAAAATCAACAAAAGCACCAAACGGCTGGATTGATCTAACTTTTCCAGTAAAAGTTGCTCCTGCAATAAGTTCCTCATTCTTCACAGGTGGCATGTCACTCTTTCTAGCAGGTCTAGAACGTTGAGTCTTATTAGGACTGGTTTCAGGTACAATAGATGAGTCTCCACTGGTTTCTGGAGCATCTGGGACACTCGCGGAAGCTTCACTATCTGCTGAAGACAAATCTGCCTCCTCCACAGCAACATCTGTACTGGAAGAATATACCGCAAGAGTCCTCTGCTTGGGCTTAAGAACACAACCGATATGAAATTGGGGAAACAATCTGACCGATGTTGAGAGAGGTAGCGTATGTCTCTGGGCTGGCAATGTATGTTTGTTAACATTCCGCAGGATGCTACGCCTGGATAAGATGTTGCTCTTCTTTGTTGTGAGGGCAATAGCTTGATTAAGTGAAATGTTGGTGGAGCTCGGGGTTAAAGAAGCCATGTTGCAGTGCACGAGGGAATGA
Organism: Monilaria moniliformis; assembly: GCA_034509125.1. Taxonomy (NCBI): domain Eukaryota; kingdom Viridiplantae; phylum Streptophyta; class Magnoliopsida; order Caryophyllales; family Aizoaceae; genus Monilaria; species Monilaria moniliformis. Next base: position 22,867 of record JAYDZE010043976.1, on the reverse strand, counting down.
TCACCAGTGAAAACACTCATTCTCCAATTTCATCACCTGGCACACCAGAAGTAGAGTTTGAAACCGGAAACAAACGCATTTCCAGCAGGGATATGGAGCCCAGTGCAATCATATACAAACAAATATCAGAAGCAATTACCATTCATAAAGCAAGCATGAGTATGAGCATAATAAAGCCTCTTTTTTCTGCATTCAAACTTGAATAAACTTTGAGAAGCTAATAGGAGTTACAATATAGCTACTCTATATTCAACATTGAACCACATCCTACAATAATTTACCAGCCCCACCTACACTCATTTCCCCTCTTCTCCTATCAAAATAAACCTTAAACACAGTAATCCTTCCATCAAATTCAAAGTATTCAAACAAGAACACAAAATCAGAGCGCTTAAAAGAACCATAACTCCCAGTAACCAACACATTGAAAGTTCAAGTTGATGAAAAAAGACAAGAATAAAAGTCCCCAAAATCTCGAACTCATATCCAGAAGAAAGGGCTGAAAATCGAGCATGAAAAACGAAAATTGTCTCTAAACAAAGATAATCACAGAATCATTTAATCAGGAACACATAATCAATGAAAGTGAAACGACAATCGGCGACATAGTTGATTGATAGTAGAGGAATTACCCAAACGCAAAAGGGCTTTCACGAATTAAGCCCTTGAAAGTGAAGGCAATATCGGTGGCTTCACACTAATACTATGCTGTGAATATGGATGGGTAACGGAAGCAGGAAACGAACGGTGAGGCTTTAAATCATTATCTGGAATTTGTTATCATCTTGCCATACTCGCTATTTTCTTTTATCTTTTTTTCATTCTTTTGCCACCTCTCTTACTTCATTCTTGTTTACATTTTTTAAAAATTATATAATTGTATGAAATTAAGTTTATTGAACATCTAAAACAAAAATATAATTAGAAAAAAAAAAAGCAAATTAGTTTAAATTGAATTCATTCTAATAAGAAGACTAAAAATATGTAAACGAGTCAAGTTCCATCAATTTATTAATTGATTTGAAATATGTAAATGAGCAACTTGTGGAGCAGTGAGATGAATATTTCTAAGCTTAATCGTGGATTAAAAGATCGACCTTTATGAACTTTTTCTAAAGAAAAAACAAATTGTGAATAACTTGACTAATTTATTAATGCTTCAAACTGTTTTCATGTTTGTGGACATTCTATGCTATACATAATGACGGATCCATAAATTAATTATCGTGGGGTCGGATCAGAAAATAAATATATTTAAATAATTATTTTTACAAAAATACAACATAATTCAAAAATCACTATCTTCTGTTGTGCGTGATAGCTGGCTCATATGAGTATCCATATTCTGAAAACGACTCAAAATTCTTTCATTAGAGATAGTAGCGAACATATTCCTTTCGCTGTACAAGATATCGTTCAACCAATCATCTCCCATCTTATTTCGCAGCTCTGACTTGACAAATTTCATTGCAGAACACACTCTTTCAACAGATGTTGTCGCTATAGGTAAAAATAAGACCAATTTAATCAATAGATAAACCAATGGAAAAATCTTATAAATAAAATATATTAATAATCATGGTGGCAATGTGGCATTGAATTTGACGCCATGAATTATTCATTGGTGGCGGCGGCTGTAGTTAATATTTTAATTCATAATTGATGCCAACCATATTCGTATTAGGAATTTGGGATTAAAGAGATTTTATTCCATCACTTTCATCTTTTTTTTACAAATTTCAGAGCAATTGGACCGTCCAATTCCAATAACAAGAATATCGTCTTTCTCAGTTTATTTTATATTTCAATTGACAGAATTTGACATCTCCCTTAAATGAACAATGAACCCGAAGCTTATCTCGCCGGCGTCGCCTGACCTCTACTTTGCCGTCTCGTGTGATCTCTCGTCGGCGTCAACGTCGAATTGTTGGTTTGTTTCGTTTCTTTTTCTGTAACTTTGCTTTGTTTATATTGAAGTGTAAAGATAACTATGGATGCTGAAAGTTTTATTTACCAAGAGAAGATGGGCTAGGTATACTTTTAGTTAAGAAAATAATAAGTTAAAACCTAATAATTTAAGCCCAATATAAAAAAGAAGAAGAAGTATTGTCTCTGTAGTATACAGAGAATAATGTCGCTCGCCGTTAGGATGGACGGGGCAGAGGCTCGGAAGACGTGGGGTCGAAGGCCGACGAAAGACGTTTTCCGGCGATTCTCCGGGCCAGACGGTGGGGTCGGCCGACCCCCCCAACCCCACGTAGGTCCGCTAGTGGTTATACACAAGTTTAGTAATGTGGATCACGTAACAAGTATTGTCATATATACTAGGGTAAAATAATAATAATAATAAAATAATTGTAAATTTAGTATTTTATCATATACATCAAAATGCATAGTTCACTATCAAAATTATTAGGCCATTAGTTTTTTAAGAGATTCAAAAAACGCACATGGTTGGGAAATCAAATTGGGATTAATTGCTAGCTACGAACTTAAAAAATCTAAAATATAGCGGATTTTGACTTGAAGATACACATATGTCCTTCATCATATTCTCTCTCTAATTCTTTTATATCTCTTTTCAACATTATCCTGCTACCCTAGCGCTGCCGTAGTCGCCACCGCCTCCGCTACCCCGCCAACGATGTTTGCCGCCACCACTTCCTAGTGTCAAGGCTTCGAATTTATGGTATGAATTTACCAATTCATATCTTGCAGACCAAACTTATGCAAGTTTGGTGTGCAAGACGTGAATTGACTGAATTAATACCATGCATACCAAACTTGCATGGTTTGAATTCATACCATGCAAGTTTGGTAAGCATGGTATGAATTGGCTGGAGTTATACCATGTATACCAAACTTGCATGGTTTGGTGGTTTGGTATGAATGGTTTGAATTGGCTGAATTCATACAAAGCAAGTTTGGTAAGCCTGTTATGAATTGACTGAATTCATACCAGGTTTACCAAACCTGCTCGCGCAGTGCCAAGACTAGTTATGACTCAGCAACACTCACTAATCGAGTTACTCGGTTGCCCGGCCTAACGACGATTCTGCAGAAATATGACTCTAATATCTTATATATCACTTTTACTGACTATTAGTACGTTAACTAATTACTGTATTAAACTTATAACCATTCAAACAAATACATATTTAGGTTCTAGGTATTGTTATTTTCCATTTAATTATCGTATTTTGTTGGTTAGTTTGTTGAAAACAGGTAGTCGTAACCAGGTAAAACAACAAACAAAAAAACCACAATATGAAACTCAAAATTACCAACACACTCAATTCGACGGTAAATGTCCAACATTCTTTTTCGGCAGCTTTAACGACGGACTTACTCCGCTGGTATTACCAACAGATTCTGTCCGCCGTCAAAGCTGTCAGAAAAATGCAGAGTATTACACGATTGAAATTTTTCGGCAGACTAACCTCCGCCGGCATCATCGTCGGACTTGTCCACCGGTAATCCACTGAAAAAACTTTTTACTGTAGATGGCGTCGATGTGATGTCGGTAATCCGTCGGAAAAATTTTCTATCGTCAATAGTGTCAATGATTTGTCGTCAGATTGGTTCACCGGTAATCCACTGATGACTTTTACTTATCCGCTGGTAAAGCTTTTCCCGTCCAACGTTTTTCCGACGCCTGGAGTCCGCTGCTGATCCGCAGGTAGACTTTTACCTGTAGATTTTAGTGGTTTAGCGACGGAAATGTCCGTCGGTAATAAGCGAGTTTTTTGTAGTGACTTAAATTAATAATATTATGTTATACTCCCTCCGTCCCATTTCAGATGACCCGTTTCCCTTTTTATTTTGTCCCATTTCAGGTGACCCATTTCCTTTAATTAAAGTGATTTACTTTTTCTCTCTTTTCATTACTTCCACTAACAACTTTTTCTCTCTCCTTATTAATTTATCCACCAACTCCTTCTCTCTCCACTTAAACTCCCTAATTAAAAGCTTCTAAAATACCGTGCCGAAACCCAAATGGGTCATTTGAAATGGGACGGAGGTAGTATATTTTTGTCGATGTAGTTTTAATTATATTAAAAAATACTATTATATATATATATATATATATATATATATATATATATGTGTGTGTGTGTGTGTGTGTGTGAGAGAGAGAGAGAGAGAGAGAGAGAGAGAGAGAGAGAGAGAGAAATTAGACATAAATAATTATTTTCTCTATTCTATTTTTATTGGATGTTTTTCTTAAGGTTAAAAATTTCACAAATAAACTATCTTAAATTTGAGATAGATAATTTTTTTGACTATATGAATTCTAAAATTTGAAGAAGTACCAAACTTTTTAAGTTCGTATTATATATAACTTTAATAACTTTTGGAGTATAAGACTATCTCCATCTGTGATCCTTATCCGACTCAACCTAATTCAACTTTTTAATAAAATATTCATTTCTCTCTCATCCACAAACACAACCCCTAACTTAATATAATTTCTATTTAAATAATTACAGAAAGTATTTTATATTTTAGATTTATAACAAAATTAGCAAACATAACTATGCGCATAAAATTAAAGAACAAATTAAATTTTTTGAAATCAAGAACTATAATTTGGATGATTTGGATCCATGAGTTTTGATGATACCAAATTTGTGAAAATAAAAACGTGAGAGAATGAAATTTTAGTTTGTGTGTGAAATGTTGAGATGTTGGAAATGATTTATATAGAGAAAAAATCACCATTTTGATTTTTATAATATATATATATTTTATTTTATTTATATAATATTTAAATAAATAAAAAAAAGTACACTAAATGTGACACATGTCACTATCTGCCGCAACTTTTTTTTTTTTACCTTAAGGCTGGAACAGCCTTAGGTCACATGAGTTGGTCAACTTTTTATTTTTATTTTAAATATTTGTTGTTGCCATGTAACGTGTGACCTTTGCCAAGGGTCACCGCTGTTGGTGCCTAAATGAAATAAATGGTGAAATGACATTCTTTTGACACATATTAGAAGATCTTTTGAATATGTTTATGATAAATTTAATCTCCATATAATTATAATGTATCATGTTATGTTTCCGTTATTAGAATATTATGTCTTCATTTTCTTAATAAATTTATCAAATTTATTGATAATTGATTGACTTATAAATTATGTTACATTTATTTATTGAAATATTTGGTGTGTCGTGCACCGAACGAGTAGAAAAAGTACACAATCATAATTAAAATTTAAAAATTAAAAATAAAACCATAGTTCAAAAATATTGTATATATATTATAAAAATTTTCATAGTACATATTTTCCATAAAAGCTTTGATACTTGAAGTCACATAAATATAAATCATATAAATACAATAGCTACTTTTAAGTATAATTTTAGCTAGTATTGATCTTAGTTTTATTTATAAAAAATTTAATTAGTTGAAATCATAATTATTATTACATCTTACAATGTTATATGATTTTAAATATTACGTCCACACATCATGCGGATGAGTGTACTAGTAGTGAGTGAGATTTTTTTTTAATTAGACTCATAACCCGTATATATCATAGAAGCAAAAACCAAAGTAACATGCATGGTCCAAGTCCAAAAATGGTCAATGTCCAAAAATGACTCAGCCCAGAAAAGCAAAGCACAAACTATATTGGCCAAACCTACAAGTCGGATCGTGCCGATAAATCAAGGTTGAGCCATAAGTAGGCTCATCTACACCTACACTAGGGAAAGACATAGAACATACATAGAGAGTGGCCCAAAAGTGACCAAACTCGATCAAAGGACAAAGCATCATATGAACAAGAAAAGAAAAAGTACATCGAAACATGGAAATGAGTCAATGGCCTCATCCATCCCTATATCAGAATCTAAAGTTGAGATATCCCAACTGTTTCATCCTAGCCAGTGCCTACACGTAACGAGGCACCGAATCAACATCAGATATAGTGAGGGCAGGGGTCTGAGCCCCCCTGTCTGCCAAGTAGTCTGCAACCCAATTTTCCTCTCTGAAAATGTGTGTACACCAGGTATCCATCTGCTGGAGCATGGCACAGATCTTCGCCATAGGGTGACAGACATTTGCCGAGCCAAACTGTCCCGACGTCATCATAGCTACCACAACAGCCGAATCCATCTCAATCCATACACATTTGGAGAACCTTCTAGCCAAAGTCTAGCCTTGGGCGAAGGCAAGGAGCTCCGCCTCAAAGCTCGATTTTACCGGGAGGGAGGTACTGAAGACACCTATGAGGCCACCATCAGGACCCCTAACGACGCCACCACCTCCCGCCAAGGCTGGGGCAGATCTATCCTCAAAAGCGGTGAATGATCATCCGTGTTGAATTTTACCCAAGAACCATCAAGTAAGCGCCATGATACCAACAAGGATCGTAGGACCTGCGGACGCGGAAGAGCAAGAGGCATGAACTCCACCGGAGATGAGCTACCACATAAATACTGGGGGACCAGCTCCCCCGCCGCCACCAGTGTCCGAAGCTATCGAACCACCTGTGAGATCACATTAGAAGTACGAAAAGGAACACCATCTTGCTTGCAACTATTTATTTCCTTCCAGAAAAACCAAAACATCAAGCATGGAATGATGAAACTGATATGTATGGTGGTGCCCTTGTGATAGGCCAGCCACCAAAATCATAGTCCATGTGCAATGGTAGTGCTCGTGTGGATCGGTGTGTGCAAATCGGGGAAGCAGGCCGCAAAGTACTCTTGTACAGCTCTCGCAGACATACTAGACAAGAACAAATGTTGTAAGTACTTGACAGATGGGGACGCACACAGACATCTAGACGCAAGAGACACACGATGCAACTGCATCTTACTGTCAATTGGAAACCTGTCAAGGAGTTAGCGTCACATGAAGACTAAGGTAGTGGGAAGACAATTATTCCATATCTGAGCAACGAGCGGATGGCGGGAGGGCAGCTTGTGCCTGATATGATTTCCAAGCAAAGGACACCGAGAACTCACCATGTCTAGTAAGCACCCATCTTATCATATCTTGTCTGCCCACATCAATTGAAATGGCTCTGATAGCACCAATAACCTGCAAAGGCACACCATAACTCCAATGCAAAGCAAGCAACCTATCTACGTGCCAAATATGATCATGCCAAAAATGATGAAATGGAACATGACTAAGAATGGTATTGGGATGATAGTAGGATCTAAGGGTGGTATCCCCCAGCCAAACATCATCCCAAAAACTAATGCCGCCATGTCCTAGTGACCAAAGCACACAAGCAGACATACCACGCCAGATACGAAAAATACGATGCCAGATAGGACTATCCCGACCAGATAAAGAAACAGAGTAAACACGAAAATGGTGGATACAGTATTTGCTAATAGTGAACTGCACCCAACGCGAGTCCTGAGCCAATAACCTCCACTAGAGCTTGTAACTGACTGCCGTTACAAGCTTTTCTAGGCTGCGAATGCCCAAGCCTCCCTCATCCCGTGTGACAAACCTGTCTTTAGCTGACCCAGTGCGTCATCTCCATCCCGTCAACCGAATCCCAAAGGTATCTGGTCATAATCTTCTCAAGCTGTCGGAGTGCGCCCTTGGTGGGCTACATGACCTATAAGAAATGTATCGGGATGGTGGCCAGAGTACTCCTGATCAAGGTAAGCCGACCTCCAAAAGATAGCTGCCGGTGGGACCAACTGTGGATTCTATTCATTATCTTCTGATGGATTGGAAGCATGAACTCTGCCCATCGATTGCCACGGAAGATGGGCACCCCCAAGTATATGAAAGACAGTGACCCTCTGTGATAACCTCTCACCTCCTCAATCATAGGAGCAAGCCCGATAAACTTCTCAGAAATATAGAAGCTACTATTCCCACTATTGACCAACTGACCAGAAACAACCGAGTAATGGGTCAGACACTCCACCAAGCTTCCAATAGACTCTTCTTGGCCTGGGTAAAGATGAGGATGTTATCAGCATACGAGAGATGCGAAAAATGGAAGGCCTGCTTCGCACACCTGTACTCTATACTCCAATCCCCAACAATCAGCTTGTCCAAACATCTAGTAGGGTAATCAGCAACTAGGACAAACAAATAAGGGGATAAAATGATCACCCCGTTGAAGGCCTCTGGTGGATCGAAAGAAACCTGTAGGTGTGCCACTGACAAGGACAGAGAACCAGCAGGAGGTAACATACCGCTCAATGAAGCTGACCCACCTTGCTGGAAAACCCATAGCCTGAATGATCTTCAATAAGAACGGCCACTGAACCTGATCATATGCCTTTGTCATATCCAGTTTAAAAGCTAGATTCGGCATCGACACACTTTTACCGAGGTCGTGAATTAACTCTTGGGCAAGCAACACATTATCACTCAAGATGCGGCTACGAACGAAACCACTATGGTTTGCCGCCAATACTAGAGGGAGCAAATGCACCAAACGGGAGGTTAAGATTTTGGAAATGATCTTATTGGTCACATTACATATACTAATTGGATGGTAGTCTGTCCATGTAATCGGGTTGACTTTATTCTGGATGAGGACAATAGTAGTGGCCGTGAAGCTCCTCAACATGGGCTAGCCAGCAAAGAAATCCTCAATCGCTGCTACCACGTCCGCTCTGACCACGTCCCAGCAGTGCTAAAAGAAATGGAAAAAAAACCGCGAGGACCAAAGACACTATCACCACTAATCCCAAAAATAGCAACCCTGATTTCTTCCTCATACGACGCAGCACAAAGGCCCTCCATATCAACTGAGTCCGACATATTGTGTAATAAGTTCAGGTCTGGCTATTGTAGCTCTCTTACATTTAAAGTCAAAAGACGATCGAAGAAGCTTACAACAGATGACCTGATCTCCTCATTCTCGGTGAGAGTGCTCTCTCCATCCAGAATCATGTAGATGCGAGCTCACAATCTCTTCTGGTTCACCCAACCCTGAAAAAATCTCGAATTTCGCTCCCTATTAGAGGCCCAACGAACAGCCGCCATCGGTCTCCAAAAGTCCTCATCCATCTTAGTACTGAGGACGTACTCAGCAGTGCGATTGCTAAGCTTAGTGCGATGTTGTGGCGAGGGGTCCGAGCTATAGTCCATCTGAGCCGTAGAAACAACATCCTCTGCAGCCCGAAGCCGATCAAAGACATTCTCAAAAGTAAGATGGCGAACCTACATGTTCTGAAACCTGAAGGGAGATCTTGGCACCTGGATTGAGAATCGCGATCTGATCAGAAGAGGGGAATGGTTTGAGCAGAGCCTAGGAAGATGAGAGACTCTAGTCACTGTAAAAACTAAGGTCCAGAATTCTCCAAGGAGCACCCAATCCAGACGCTCAAGGACGCCAATGCGGACCTAAGTGAAGACCGACCCATCAAACCCGGGGTCCACCAGCTGGCAGACAGCAATGGCGTCAACAAAGTCCATCATTTCCCGATATCTTTCTGTAGTGTCGCCACGCCTTTCCTGCTCAGTAAGGGAGATGTTGAAGTCACATTCCACAAGCCAAGGTCGTTCCTCCATTGCCAAAGAATGACGGCGCAAGCGATCCCACAAACTGTATCTCGTCACCTGATTATGCTTCTCATAGACAATTGAGATGGTTAGAGGTATGGGGAAGATAGTTGTCTCAATTTGGACTTGCAAAACTTGCTCGGAGTCATCCAGGATGGTAACTCTAAAATCTCGATGGGCAATGATCCAGATTTTGCCATTCACTTTGATGCCACAGAACTATAGACTAAACTTCTGATAATTGAAGGTAGGATTAGGCTCGGTTTGAGGCTCTATCACGGTGACAAAGGAGATATGATACATGTTGATCAAATTCTTGAGCATGCCCAGTGTAGGGACGTTGGCAACGCCCTAGGCATTCTAGATCATGAAGGTGCTAGATATGAGTAACCATGGTTGATGAGGGATCTCATCTGGCCCTCTTGGTCATGTTAGCAGTAGGGTCCCTTTTCATTAGCTCCGGACATACGACAATCCAAATCTTCAAGAAGGAGGTCACCCACATCATCAGTAGAGAGCATGTCAAAAGCATTGTTTGAGAAGACATAGGCCATCTCTAGTGCTCTCAAGTTAGCATTCCATTTTGCTCGTGATTTGAACCCTTCGAAATAAGAGGTGTCCTCACGCGTCATGGCACGGGGGGGACATAGACTTCATCCTGTAGTACTCAGATCCACTAGCATCTGGCCCTGCCTGACCTGCTTGCATGTCGCCCGATCTTGCATACTGGTCACCAGCTCTCGGTCGTCCATGGCGTCCTTTCCTGAGGGCAGACGTTGTCATCTTCCATCAACTTCTTCTCAGCCCTGCCAGCCTCAGGTTGCTGACCACTATTCTTGCTAGGTTCCTCCTTACGGTGATGTTCATGTTCCCTATGTCGGCCCCTGCGCCCAGGCCGCTGGAAACCGTCCCCAACTTCAGCCTCAGTCCTCAGTCCTATGGTGCCGCCCGAAGCTATCGAGGTAGTGTGAGTAGATCCCTGGTCTCCTGTCTTCTCACGAGGCTATTCATCTCGTTTTATGTTCTGGCCAGCAGGAGTCTCTGCTTGTCTTCCCTGCTGGGTGTCTGATCTCTGCTGTACTCCACTGCTGTAGTCTTTCTTTGGGGGCATGGGTTTCTTCCCAAAAGCATAACATGTGTCGGCTAGATGGCCCACATGACGACAATCAGTGCAAAAAATCGGGATCTTGTCCCAAAAAATCTTCTGAGTGACAGTCTTCCTCGCGATATCTATGGTGAAAATCTCAGGTACGGGCCTAGATATATCAATCTGGATACACATACGGGCATAAGAGACTCGTGTACGTGTGAGAGTGGCACGATAAATTTGCACAAGATTACCAAACAAACATCCAATCGAAAATAAGGCAGATTCATCATATAAGTGGACAGGCAGACCAGACATATTACACCGTAAAGGCACAATGAGGCTTTTAAAAAATGGATCAAAGTCAGGGGTCCACTTAAAAACACACATTGGATGATGTTTAATAAACTAAGTAGGCATGTCATCATGACCACTTAGAAATTTCACATAGTCAGAATGATCAGAAAATTTAATGAAAATATGCTTAGCATTCATAAATTTCCACACACATGTACCCGTAAAATTGATGTTTCCCAGAGTCTTCTGGATGTGGTGGGAGGACGGGATGGAGTGTGAGAATTTACCAACCACAGCGTGCCCAAGACATTCTGCAAGAAGATCAGTGTCAGCAGAGGAAAATGATATATGGGGAGTACCTTCTTGTTTGCCCATCACTCCCAAACAGCGAATAACTTCGGACGGATCATATGTGGGCTAGTAGATGGCTGACCCGTACGGACAACCTCAGCCATGGTTTTATTCCTAGCTGCTCATGCTCCCGTTAAAGTCGGACCAGTATTAGTACAAGTGTCATCCCCATCAGTGGTGTTTGCATTGCCGCGCAATTTCTCGGCCGTATCCGCATGGTTACGCATATGTTCGCCCATAACTGCATGGCCGCGCATACTCTCGGTCACCTTGTCATGTATATTTGCGGCACTAATAATATCACCGTCCACCACCATCTCTTGGGTGGTGTTATTCACCAGTTTGGCACCAAGTGCCCCGTCATCGTTCTCGGTCACGCTCATTGTGTCATCTTCAAGATCAATGCGCACAGCCTCAGTGGCTTTAGCCTTCATCACTTGTTGCCGTCTTCAGAACCTGACTTAACTAATGGCGAAAAGGCTGCCATAGTCACATTCGCAATAGGTGCGGGCAATTGTAGTACTTCGCTTCGATGGGGGTCTTGCATGTCGCCAAATAGCGATACGACAATCTCTTTGCCGGTGATTGAGGAGCTCACCATGGTGCGTTGGGACTTGGGCTGGGTCTTTTTAAATTTGGGCTGAGTGGATTTGGCTATGGGCTTAGAGGGTTCCGATTTAGTGGTTTGGGCATGGGTTGACGTGTTGGGCTGGGTGCGATGGTTGGCGGGTCGCTGGGGCGGGGCATTGTGGGCCTGGCGGGTATGTTACGAGGAGTGCTGGGCCGATATTGCAGGGATGGTGGGATTGTGAGTATGGAGCTGGGTGTTTGGTTGGGGTTTATAGGCTGTAGCAGTAGCTTCAGGCCTTGGGTTGGGGTTGAGAGATGGGCTGTGTTGGGTGTGGTAAAGGCCTTGGCGCTGCCCGCCAGTGGGCTCTCGACCCGTGCGCGTGCCTGGTCCTCAAGAGTTGGCATCGAGGATATCTCAACAGAATCTATAAGTAGTTGGGTAATCCCTAGTTGTTGGATGTTATGAGATATTGGTAATATATGGAATTACCTCCACTAAAATAGCACGGAAACTATGTTTGGCCCGAAAAGTTTTTCATGGGCCCAATGCTTGAATTTCTTATCTTTCTAAATTCAAATTAGTATAACTCTGTATACATGTCAAAAGTCTTAATTACGTGTACATAGCCCTCAATTTTCGCACATCAATTTCTTATTTAATAGAATAATAAAAATATTACTAATAATTATACTTTTTTCACAACAATCAAATTATTCCAAGTTTTTCTCCTTTTCAGTAAATTACTCCAAGTACCGTTAGTGCACCTGGAATCATGCTTGTATGTTAAATAATAGTGATAAAATTTCCAGTGGCTCATTTAAGAATGAAGGAGAATAATGAGAAGGTAACGTTTGTCTAATAGAGTTGAGCTAGGAGATATACAGATGGAGCTATTATTGTTTAGGTTTAGTAACTATTAGGAGGCATTCGGTATAAGATAACCTATGTTAGGATATCTTAGCTGTGATTATTCAAGTATTTGGTATGCATATTTTACTATCATGTTGGCCCGTGATACATAGACGGCCTGATGATGCGGCCATGTTATTTCACCCAAACCATATGTTAGGTTGTTGGGAATAGGGGGTCCGATACATTCGGCGAGCTCCACGAACTCCCGATTAAAAATTTATCTGTCATAGATGCCCTCAAACTCTTTCAATAAACATCTTCTCATTTGCTTTGTGTGATATCCTCCACATTCCTTTCACTCTTCGCCTGACGCAGGAGCTTCTTAGCCGTCTGGATTGAGTAGGCAATTCCCACAATTGTTAAGAGACATCAATAGGTACGCCGTGTGCTTCGTCCTTTTCTTATTTTGTTCATTTTGGTCGAAGTTGTTTTGGGGATCTGGTGTTATTTTCGACCATGCTTTCAGAATGGTGTTTTTGGTTTTTTCGTTCTTCTGAAGGTGTCGGATACAATTACAATTAAACGTAAATAAAATCTTATGACGAAGACAATTTGGCCAACACAGTTTTTTAACATGAGAACAAACATATATATGTACCAAATGGCAGCTAAGCTATCCCATATTCAGATTGTCGGTCCTGGTTTCACCACAAGGCATCGTACCTCTTACTTTTATCCAAGTTCTTACCAATGTAGACAACTAAGTCATGATTTTTTCACTTCAATATCGTCAATCAAATTCTTCACTATCAAGCCAATACCTGGAGTTGGTCAGTAAAACGTTGACGTTGCACGACAGGATCATTTAACTCCGGTCGTGTACGCATTACGAAGCTGTCAAGTTCCGAAACATAAGTTGAATCGAGCCGGACGAAAAGAAAAGATTGAAAACATACAAAAATAATGAACTGAAATATATGAGTGTATTCAGAGTCGCATACTTCATGCTTGTTAATGAACAGTTCAAATCTCTCAGTTAGGCCTGGTTTCGACCATGCCACTTTGCCAGTGGACTCATAATCTCGGTATGGTTGATAATTTTCACACTTCTCTTCAAGAAAATGTCCAACAAGCTGTATTCATAATATAACACCGATGAGAGAGAGAGTAAACATGAAATATAAAATCAAAATAAACAAGCATCAGATATGTATGGGACACAGTCATCTCAATTTAAAATAAACTTGGCAAGAGAAGCAAAACGTAAATAGCTATCTTACTTAATCCAATAATCTAGTAGTTGGTTGAGGAGGTAGGCAGTTAATTTTGAATTCCGCGCATGCATCCACCAGATACTTATAGGTTTCCTCACTGGAGAGGTCTTGAGGTATGTTTAGACTGGCCTTCTTCTGCAATTCCTCTATCACATCAATCGGCCTGTAGAAGTAAAAAGACATGCAACCTTTACATGACATTAAGATTCAAGTATAGGCATCACTAAATTATTCACATGTTCGGGACCTGAAAGGAGAAGTGAAGTCAATCTCAATCTCAATAGGGTCCTTACGAAACCCATTGGCATGATATTTAATTTTATAGCCACCTGTAAGTTCCTATACCGTACCTACCAACACAGAAGTTTTGAGAATTGAGCACATAATTTTATATTAGTTAGATTATAATAAAGATTCCACCTAGCACTGAGCATATCTTCAGTAAGTTTCATCAGGTCCTTGTAGTCAGCACAAGCCATGTAGAACTCAATATATAAGCTTCAGGATTTATCCCGCTACCTGGAATCCAAACATCAGTTTTCTGTCCAACGTAGAATCAGAATCACCTTGGTGTTCTCTGCCCCTCCTCTAGGACGAACTAAGCTCACCCCTTCTACTTTTACCTAAAAAAGATGAGGAACTATAAGAGAAGTTTCTGAAGATGCATACAAAATTTTATGAAACAAAGAGAAAGGCTTTCTAAAACTGCTCATCTAATGGTGAGCGCAATTTGGGTAACATAAAGGGCATAGTTGATGGCACAGAGGAGGAGCTCCAAAATACTAGCAAAATCACAATCATATCAAGTCCGTATCTCAAGAAAATTCATGTTATAATTGAAGGGCATTACAGAATACGATGTTTATGGGCATTATCATTTATTTCATAGCTTTCAAAAGTTAAACAGCTAGATACAAACCTGGGAACCCAACAATCTCGTTTCACAGAAGAATGAAATCTAGTAACTATTCCTCCTCCGACTCCGAATTCCCACAGTAACGTTGCAGGTAATTGCTTAGTTCATGTAAATATCCATGGCGACAGCTAGAATCCAGTAAAGACTCAAGATCGCAATGAACCACCAACAAAATTCTAAGCTATGAGATTCTCATATGATATTAAATCCATTTGGCAAAATAACCAACTTTTTCTGCACCAAAGTAGTATTCATTCAGTAATTAGATTGTAATTAAGCTTTCTTGATGTAGTACTAGATCCACTTTTGGTTAGGATCTTGATGCATGTATCATGATCATGTTCTATAGTTAATTATTTTGTGGATAAACAAGTGGCTGAGTTCACAAGGGAGTGGGAGTGGGAGTGGTTGAAGGTGCTAAACAAATTTAGGAAGATGAGGTTTGCAGATGCACAAGGCCTTCAGCATTTGTGGATAAGCTAAACACGTGAATTCGAAGTTGCGTAACTTGAGTTATTAAAATTTATTATTTTGCTCTTGATTTTTAGCTAATGTTATGTTTTCTTTGTTGTTAAAGAACCTGCAGGATGTAGTATTAATGCATTGAATTGATGGAGCTGTGGGCAAAGGCCATATAATCATCTACAAGTTGCATTTCTTTTTTCTTTTTATTGTTGTTTTAAACCTTTTTTAGCCTCAATTGATTCTCTTTTTTTTTCTGAATTAATTATGAATTATGGGTGGTGGAGTTTGATTTTTAGTCACAATCCATTTTCTTTTTGTTTTTTATTTTATTTTATTACTTAGCTAAAATGCTGGGGTTTGAAGTTTGAACTCTAATCTTTAACTCCTCTTTATATAAACTTATTCCATCGCTCAAATATTTCTAAGCCAAGAAAATAATTCTCCGAGAAATTTCATAGAACTAACTGATAGTCATATCTAAGAGAAAATAGAATAAAGTTCTTTGTGATAATAACAACTAGAATTCTCGTTAATGATTGGATCAAATTTTTTAGCATAAGATCTTTTTTTCCAACAAATATGTATAAATATGAATTAAAAATAATGGAGTTGGTGCTCAATATTTTTTAAAATAAAGATGTCATGCAGGATTCAAAATTTCCCCTTTACTATTTTTTTAGCGTTCAAACCATACAGGGAAGAGGTCAAATGAAAATTTTCCTTTATGTGATAACTAGGAATTAATTTAAATCAGTGATTTTAGTACAATCACGTTTATAAATGAAAAAGTGTTATTATAATATGTAAAAAATATTGTCATTAAAAAAAATACTATTATACATAAAGGAAACATTTTCATAATATAACATTTTGTGTATATAAAGAACTAAAGAAGCATGGTTTGTTGTTGAAAACGTATATATGTGTGACAAAAAACTAATTAGTAATTAAATTGTGGATTTCCGCATTTGCTCTAAAAATTTACAAAGTAGTTCGGGAATTTCAAGCTAGCTCTCTCGGTAATCGAGTATCCATCTGAATCAAATAGTATTTACGCAATTATAAAATTATGAAATGAAGGTAAAATGAAGAGAAACTTTTCAAAAAAATCTTCTCATAGAATATAACATAGATTTGGACTAATTATACTTTTGGCCTAATCTTAATTTACCCGAATTGGGAAAAAATGACATGAAATTCGAAAAATGTTAAAAGAATCTCAATCTTTCTCATTTATTTTTTTTGAATGTCATACAATTTTAAAACTCAAGTCACAAGTCAGACAATATAAATTATAATGAGCTTATAAACTATTAAGATAAGATTAAGTATGTAGTTTAATATCTTCCAGAATCACCAAAATCACAAAAATAGAATTAAGTAATGACCAAAACAACCACAATCATGGTGCTAGGTATAAGATGGATGATCAATCTGTCAGAAGGATCTTGGATGTATGAATGTTTAATCAAAAGTTGGGAAACAATAATGTAATCCTAGGCCACAGTGCTCTGCCCAATCTTTTTGTGGGACCAACTACTCACCAAAACAAGAATCGTATATGCAATAAATTATGAGATTAAGGTTGATTTGGTGTCACACCCATGTGGGTGCGTATACATATATATTAAATATAGTTTAGTAAATAGATATTTGAAAGATTGTTTTGCTTACATTTTGGGGGTAATGCGAACTGAAGCACTGTAGCATGTGCCCACAATCTACAGTAGATATTCTTCTCCCATCATATATATACAAATGCATATGTGCGAATCTTTTATCTTAATCAGATATTGATCCAACATAATCCCTTGTTTCCTTCTCTCTCTGCCTTTGGTTGGTTTTTGTATTTTATTGACTTAATTCGACTTTCGTAGTAGATTTGTCGACTCATTTTTAAGTCTTCACTTTTGTAAATATATGAACATCCACACCTTGGTAAACTACACTGATTAATTGTTATATAATTGTGACGGACGTCAAATTTGAACTTAATAAACTGGGTTTTCAGATTAGTTGATTTGGGCTCACTCCAAGACAGCTCATTTTAATTTTTTGGGAGTATTTTAATATTTTGTGTGTGTGTGTGTGTGTGTGTGGTTGTATGAAAATTAGTTTCATATGAAACTTTACCTGAACATCAATTTATTGGCTTACACACGTTCACTCTTCGTATTTATGATTCAAAGTGCAAGATTTGATTTCAATTTTTAGAATATTATTTAAGTAAATGGACACGTTGCAATTCATATTGTACTAAAACATGTGAATATATATGTTAGTGTGAAGACACAATTCATAGAGCTTTGTTTTTTTTTTTATATAATCATTAACACTAAGAATGCAAATTTAGAAATTTGCATGTTTCACTCATGGTTCTTGCAAAATTACTTGTATATACGAATACAAATGTTAACGATAATTTAGATTATTAAGGTATGATTTTCAAAAAAGAAATATCATGTCCTTTTGAAAAAGTTGCTGGGGAATAAATTCCTGGGTTCGAAAGTTTGAGCTGGATGGGCGGAGTTCTACGTTCAACTAACGTTTGTGAAATCACGTGAAATAGTTAATTGTATTTTAAAAATTATCTGATTTAAAAATTTGATCCATAGTCTCATCCAATTCCATTTTCTTATCATTTATCCAAATTTAATAGAACAATCCATATGTTTATACAACCTATTCAGAGCTATCAAATATTACAATTGTGTGCTAATTTTATACAAATTGGTGATATTTTTATAGATAAACACAATGATGTTAACCTAGCATACCACATTAGACATGTAATGCTATTAATAACATATAATGCCAGTTAAACAATCCTAATATGATCCATATGTACAATGCTAGTATTATACAAGTGTAACATTATATAAGCCAAAAATGTTATTTTGTTCACCATCAATGGCGTCATGGTACACATATCGGTGCTGATAGCCAAAAACATTGTCATTGTAAGATATATGTCCGCACGCTCGTGCTCCGTGCTGCCCAAAGTACGCACTTGCGTGTTCAAGGTCCGAATACGGCGATGCGGTGCCCTGAGCATGCTAAGGAAGTATGAGGAGGCGTGCCAATCAGGACGAGATACGTGGCATACATATGCTTTAATTTTTTTATATCCGTTGCGAAATTAAAAAAATAGCCAACGGCTATTGCAGTCCACGACACCTTTAAAAAAATATATTATTCTTATTTTATATCTATAAATACTACCATATCCTCACACCATTTTCATCTCACACTTCATTATCTATGTTCTCTCATTACATTCTTCACACAATTCCTTCCACAATGGATCTAAAAAATTACAACTATGATCCAAATTTTCTATACGAAATGCAACTCAATAATTATCTTAGGTCTCTATGCGTCGATCCAAACACCTCGATTTTTGACCCCCAAAATCCACCATGTTTTTCAATTCCTCCCACTTTGCAATCCAATCCCGTTGCTGGTGGAATCCCAACTCAATCATCACATCAACCTAGGCACATTGCGTACACGGCCGAAGAAACTCAAACGGTCTTCGAGTGCTACACCGACGTTAGCACGCGAAGACCCCGTCGTGGCCAACTCCCAAAAATCAAGCACATTTTGTGTGAAAATAGCCGATAGATATTGCATTGTGCGTCCTGAAGGCACAATTGAACACATAATTCGTATGCTTCGAGCCCACCTTTAGAGGGTGAACTCTGCACCCTCTACAACCACTTGGAGTTACAATGGAAAAGCGGCTGAAATGAGGCAGATTTGTTGAAGGAGGTGCATATGATGTATCAACAAGAAAACCTCAAACCCTTCAAGCACCTCAAGACTTCAGAGAGAGTGCGCTATTGTGAAAAGTGGTTGGATAGTGTGGCAACGACCCACAATAGATCGAAGTGATTGAAGAGAGCCTCCGACGGACAATATACAACAAGCGAAGGCGAGGCGAGCACTGCGATGAGTAGAAGCTGTACGATAGGCCAAAAGGCGCCCAAACGCAAGGGGAATGCGACGGCCATACCTTCGGATCCGAAGGAGATTCGGGAAATAACAGATGAAATGCGAAAACCAACGAGCAGGGGCTAATATCAGTGTACTACGGCGCCTTCTACAAAGACGTGTCGAGATTGGATGACGAAGGAATAGAGAAGCACTGCCAATTTTTAGCTATGCTCAAAGCAAAATTAGGCTTATCTTAGTTTTATTTTTATTCTATTATGTAGTTTTATTGTACTTTAAATTATGTATTTTTTTATTTAAATTATGTAATTTTAAGTTTCTTAATGAAATTAGTAATTTTCGTTTATTCATAAATCATTTTAATTGGATACATAATTTACAAAAAAACAATAATAAGAAAAAAAAATCTAAGTGAGCATCACAAATAATGAGTGATCAAGAAGGTAGTGATTAATAGGATGCAGAGAAAAAAATTAAATACGTAAATAATGAGTGTTTAAAAGATAGTGTTTAGAACTGAGACGCAAATGCCCTAAAATTAAATAGTTATATAGGTCGATTCTTAATAAACATAACATAGACTTGATTTTTATTTAAGTATAGTTCATGTGATATACGTTTTAATTAAATAAATGTAGCTAATATTTTTATATGTAGGCGTGATGATTGTAGGAGATGCCAATATCATGTTTTAGTTGCTTAGATGTCACAAATGTCGCTTTTGCATCATTGTACACATCAACATTTCAACGAAAATAATAAGAATTAAAAATTTGAGATTCATCGAACCTTCTCTAGTATAACACTCGCATTTCCGAACACTACTCCATTAATTTATTAGTTAACTAATTTTCGCAGTAGTTAGTGGATCAATTAATAGAGCTATTCAATAATTAGACTAGTTTAATGAAAAGCAATTCCTTTCGCTCTCTCTCATCAACATTTGTTTCAACTTCATGTATCTATATATATATTAATTTATAATAAAATTAATGACGGATTCAAAAAACGTTCATTATGGAGTCGACGTGCAGTTTTTTCATATCATCTCCTTCTTATTTTTGCCTTCCACAATAGTACTTATATATCATTCATTGTTCTGCCACCAAATTATCCTCATAATCTATATAATTTTTGGGCGGTGCTGCCACATATGAGATCGACAGCAGCTCGAAAGACCGAATTTAATGAAATTTTTCAATACGCATGGGCTGACAGTTGAATTGGTCGACCCCGCCCGACCCCACCCACATTCGCGATTGATCAAAACATGACCATGAGAATATGTTTTGTAATTTTATATTAAAGTAAATGGCCACTGATAGCCACATTAATCACTCTGACATTCTTAACATATATACCACCAACTGGCAAATGTCATGTTAGATATTTACACTTTAATTGATGAGAATGGATAAATTGGGATATCCAACATTCAAATTTTTATGATCCTCTTTGGCTTTTGATTATAGATATGTGAATATTCGGACATGAATAGACTATTATATATGGTGATTGAGATTGATGATGGTATTTTTCCAGATATATCTTACAAGTGTTGGCATTTATGAGATTATATAGATAATTACGAATCAAATTCTGATGAGCCTTACAATGCAACAATGTCTCTCACTTGGAATAGGTTTTACTCATATCTTGCGCATTGCAAATTAGAGCGGCGGGGTTGCTCACATCTCGAGCTGTTCCCACATTGGGTCCTTGTGACCCAACCCGCTATCAGTGCCCGATTATGGGCCTTGGGTAACTTATGCCATTTGACCCGCGGTCTAAGACATTCGATTGTGGGCGCCATGTTCTGTCCAAATTTTTTATTTTTCAGATTTTTTTCTCTGAAATTTTGACTTTATGAGTTTTACCATCTTTTAGTCCAAAGCTCATCAAAATTATAAAGACTAATTGACTGTAAATAATATATTATAGTTAAATCTCATTTATATTCATACACTATAAAGTTGGTGACAAAAGACACAAATTTTGACATTTCGCACGTCGTTATACAAACCATTGGCCGCCAAATTGCGAACACACAACTTTCTAGCCCATTGCAGTCGTCCATTCAAACAGTCAGCATCATTAGATGTTAAAAACCAATAATGACGAGTTCCTGGCCCATTCTACGTTGCTATAAGTCATGGTTAGTGCTTGATTCATCCCACTCAAAGCGGTTTGATATTTCACCTCAATACTAAATTGGCTCAGCACATGTGCTTGAATATCTTCGGCCTAAGAACGATACCTTCGACCATCATTTTCGGCCAATTTATATCAGGCTTATCAAACAAAAGTTACATATATATTTCTTAGGCAAGAACCTTATTCCAAAAAAGGTTTGGTACGTATGGTACGAATTCTCCCAATGCATACCATCATACCAACAAAGCACTAAAGCCACACACAGAATGATAAAAACCATGATTCCACCCAAGCATCAACTAAATGAAAACCCAAGCCGATCTGGCGACGACGGCGTAGCAGATCTTCCTCTTACATCGACTACAAGAAACCCCATCTGCGCCTCTCCAACTCCCTTCCTCATCCGCATCCTTGGGCTTGATGTTGTTGTGCGTGACACCAACATGGTCGCAGAAGGCGACGACGGCCATGAGCTGACCGCGACGGCCTCCCAGAGTAGATCTGCTAATATTCGGAGCATATCTATTACGAGGCAGCGGCAGAGGGTGGCACCACACCACCTAGGGTTTGGAGCGAGTACGGCAACAACAACGAGAAGAAGATGGATGAGAAAAAGCAGCGACAGAGGAGGATGGGGAGACGAAATGAGGAGGACAGAGAAATGGATGGAGAGAAGATGAGAGTGGTGGCGGAGGCTTCTCCGTGTCCTTCTTCAGCTCTGAACAGCAGCGGTGCGCACGAGAGAGAGGTGGAGCAAAGAGGCGGTGGCACTTGCGGTCGCTGGCAGAGCAAAAGGTGTCCCGCGCTTGCGGACGACGGCATACAGAGGGACGACGACGAGCATGGGTTTGGTGCTTCTGTTTGAGAGAGATACAAAGGGAAAATGCGGTGGTTAAGGTTTGCTGCTGCTATTTGAGAAAGAGGCTGCAAGCGGCAACGATGGGTAGGACATAAAATAGGAGGATGGGGGCAGCGGGTGAAAAGAAGAGGCGGTGGCTAGGGTTTGTGTGGAATAGAGAGAGAAAATGCTAAGAAAAAAAATGAAAAATGAGAGAAAAATGGAAGCTATAGTAGATAAATGGAGTGTACTCAGCATGAATTTAATCGAAAGTTTAAGTGCAATTTCGTCCGAAAAGAGAAAAATCGGCTAATATTAGTTTTTCAAACGATTATTTTAACAAGAAATTATTATCACTAATCAATTCATGATAAATAATGATTTCATTCACATTTGTTAGTATGCCTTGAATCTGTATAGTTTGCCGCTACGCAAACGGGGTTCTCGCTGCCCGGTCAGCGAGTCGGGGGGTCAAGGGGGGCGACACCCCCTTGCCTGGGTGTTCCGTACTCTAATGCAGTAGGGAGTTTGATGTACGCTATGGTCTGTACTAGACCAGACATAGCACATGCTGTTAGTGCTGTCAGCAGGTTCATGGGACAACCT
>JAYDZE010043865.1:0-26551 GCA_034509125.1 Monilaria moniliformis | reverse complement strand
CTGGACCGTCCATTGGTGTAATCCAATGGTCGAGATTTTTTCTTAGTTATACACTATAGTGTTGTTCTTAGTCTAACGCACCCCTATATATATATATATATATATATATATATATATATATAAAGATGAATCACATCAAATTTTATACCACTTGAGTTTTAAGTTATACATATTTATTGCATACATATTTCTTCAGTTATAAGTTTTACAACGCAAACGAGATTAGTATTGCAGTATTCCGCCCATATGATACATATATATTATACTTTTAAGTTTTGTGATATTGAATAACTAAATATGAAAATAGTAATTCTACAATGATAGAATTTATCATCACAAAAATATTTATAGTTTGATATAAAAATTATGACATAAATAAATATTGATCTTATATTTTATATAGAGAGAGTATGATCATGAATATTTAATTAGAAAGTCTACATAGATATTGCCTTAATATTGCCTTAATTACAAAAATTATGTATATATTTAATATAGATTGCTTTTATAAATAATAAATAAATATCGATAAAAAATTTAGTTATCAGTATTATATTTTTTATATACATTAAACAAGTTATGTCAATAGTAATAATTTTCATATATAGATTTATAGACACTTTTATCTATATATATAATTAATGTAAATATAATTGATTAAGTAATTTAGATATTAAATAACATATCGCTAATTTTAGAAACAGTATTTGGAGGGAAATTATTTTTGGTAAGGACGTTCTTATTTTATAATTTCACTATTGATTTTTTTATAAATATTATATATATGTTGTGTGGGTCACTCATGTATGATATAATAGATTTAGAACACCAATGCATAAGAAAAGAATTTAGAAATAGCCTGATAGGAATCGTAAAAAAAATGCATGAACTAATTTTACAGGAAGACAACATACCCACCCTACTTCATTAATTCATTCCGATGAAGTGCCCTAATGTGAAGAGTTGGAAACTCACGATTGAATGATTTAAATGAGTTTCAACCTCACAATTGTTTTGCCAAGACCATCACTCACGTCCTTGTTTTATGTTGCATTTAATGCTCATAGATATATATTCTTGAAATATATATGATGCCAAATTCTCTTCAAAATATCAAGTATTTCAATAGGAATTTTTAGTAATAGATTATTTTCTTCCCAAAAATCAGCACAAGAATTTAGAAATATATAACGAGTGTAAAAAGGTACTTGATTACAATTCATTCCGATCCTTGATTAAGCTTTGTAGAATTGGAAATGAACAAAAAGCTTGGAATTTGAGTTACCATTTTCCCTGATATCCTCAACAATAAGCATGTCAAGAACAACCTAATTGATCCCAAGCCCGTGATAAGTAATGTTACTCAATAAATTTATCCAACCGAACAACAAAAAATGATTTAGAGTATGAAAATCATGAGCATAAATTTATACCGTAACACAAACAAATTTGATACAAGAATCTGTGGTAACAAAATGTAGATTAAAAAAATCAGAATCCTTTAGAAACAACAAGAGGCTTATCGGCCCTAGACAAACAATAGTTAGTTAGCAATCTCCCTAAACATAGGCACACTCCTCAAATAAACCTTGGTTCCATCACTCAAGGTGATGATGACGTCACCCCATTCATTAATAAATCTGGGTAGGGATGTCAATCGGGCCAACCCGCTCGGGTTGTCGGGCTATTCAGTGTGGGATATTCGGGTGAGGAGCTGACGTGGAAGATTTTGGGAGAGAGAGAGAAGGAAGCATTTTGGGAGAGAGAGAAGGAAGATTCGGGCCAACCCGCTCGGGTTGTCGGGCTATTCGGGCTTGCGATTGGGTAAAATGTTTAGAAAGAAGAGAAAATACTTAAATCATTTCTTTAATTAAAAGGTTCTAAGCTAAGATTATTGGGCTGAATTCAATCTTTCCCGAAGGCATTGAAAAAAACAAAGCTCCCTCCCATAATTGGGCTTTCCTTGCTACACTTATATGTATTTTTGATAGTTGGGCCACTAAGAGATTGAATGCATTGGCCCAATGTGAACCCTACTTTCATTTTAGTATCTGATTAATTGGCGATGTAATAATTAAATCCCAGAATCTTGTCCAACAGTGTAATACATGGAAATTAAGTGTTGGTTGACCTTGTATTATGCCGACCACATGTATTTCCTCATGTTGGCATGCAATAAATCTTGTCGCAACTTATTATTGTAAATTTCTTTAATCGCTAATTAAAATTGTTGCCACAACATGTATGTGCGTTATTTTTGGAGGGCGTTATATTCTTAGTCTTACTACACTACACACATACATCTAATTTTTATTAGTATATGTTTTCACCTTCAATTCTTTATTCACTGTACGAATGTAGGGTAAATTACGTGAAGATTTCTCTCCTAAACCAATGATGCAGATAAAGTTGCACTGTTTATTTCTGGCATGAGATCAGACTGCATGTGGCCACTTAAATCATCTCTGCTTAAGTAAACTACACTGATTCTTTTCTCACCATACGATATACATTTATGTATATATTTTAATAATATTTTTCATGGGATGGCATCTCATCTCTGAAACTGTCGTACCATTAATTTTGTATTAGCTTGTGCACATGATCCCAGATTGATATTCTCCTCTCTCATCTATACATTACTCATTATTTGCTGTCCTTAAATTTTTTTTAAAAAAAAAAAAAAAAAAGTAGTGCAGAGGGAAAGAACAAGAAAAGAGGTTTGGTGCATGATATATAATACGAAAATCTTATAGTTTTTTCACATGAAATTATATAAAGGGCTTTGTTAGATTGAAATCTTTAATAAACACATTTTACAATTTGTGATTAATAATGAGCTCTGTAAATTGTTTGGAGAACTTGGAGACTTTTGCAAATGAAATATATATATATATATATAATGAAGAATGAAACCTAATCAAGATTTAAATGCTTCTACATACTGTATTTACATATTATAATCCATAATTATAATTTCATTTGATAAGTCGGAAGTATGTATATGGTGTCTACTATATTAACAACATGAAATCTTCAAACGGTACAAATAGTAATAGATTTATTTTTTTAAAAGAAGAAGAAAGAAAGTCTTTATTGGGTGGGGTGTGGGTGACAGTAAAGGTCACATGAATGCTTGCTCAAACAAAGGCAGAATGATAAGAAGAGAAAGAGTGGAATAAACTCAAAGCCAAATTGAAAAAGTGGTGGTTACATAATCGCATTTTTCTGAGATTCCATACCCCATTTCCTTGTCACTTGTCATTACAAGCAAGAACCACAATCACATCTTCTTGTTTTCTTAAATTCTTACATCTCTTTGGCATCTTCCCTATTCTTATATCGGATCCCTCCCCTTGAAATGTGTGCTTCCTTCTCTCTCTCTCTCAAGATACAATTTCCAATTTATTTTTTCTTAATTGATAGGATATATTTTCCATTGATTGATTGTGATTCTAGTGATAGCAACAGCATGATCAATGCTACTACGATATAACAAATGTATTATTGTTATTTTGGATGTTTGCTTCAAGAAAAATCAATTTATGAACATAGTGGGCTTTAGACTAAGATCAGATCAATCAGTGTGTGTGTGTGTGTGTGTGAAAAAGTTTATCAGCACATAGTAATGTTTTACAAAGAGAAGAGTAGCGCATTCCTTCATTAAAATTACCTCCCAAGAAATGCACTAACATTTCGCATCATCGAAAATACATCGAACTTCATCATTATCTTATACGACTACTTTGTACACCAAATTAACCTAACCGTATCAAAACGAGCAATTTTAATTTAATTCATCAAATCATGAAAATATTAAATTCAATTTCGAATTTTTAGTTGAAATTTTGTTGGTCTAGCCACGGCCAAAACCCTGCCTGATCATCCATGCCGCAAAACATGTTGCAAAGGCTCTCTTCCTTAACACTTTGATCCAATTTCGGGCCCTGAATTTCGGGCTTCTGGAAGAGCTGCGCTACGCCGTTAGGCCTGCCCAGCGACGGCGATGGGAACGGGGCCGGCCTCGTCGACAACGGGCTGTCGATGGCCGGAGCTCTCGAGATGTCGAGCTTTATTTCCGAGCTGTTTTCGCTTCTATTGCTGCATGAGCCTTCTGTTTCTTTGTTTAGATTTATGGATAAATCTGTTGGCTCCCTTGTTTTCAGCGCCATTATCTGCATAAATCATTTCAATTTAATTACTTTTTACTTTCGTTAGCATCAAACAAGATTCATATTCTACTGAAAACAATTATTGGTCTAATTTCTAATTAGTTTTTTTAGGTGAATTCTAATCAATTTGATCACTAATACAACATAATAAGAAAGATGTAATTTTACAACAATTGACATCCGCATTTAAGGGCTTATCAATGGAGAAATTAATTAATTAAACATGAACTATAGAAGCATGCAGAATCATATTCATACAATAAATGAATAAACAAGAAAAATAAATTATTACCTCAGCATGAAGTTCATGGTTGTGTGCTTGAAGGGCATCGTTTTCTGCCTTGACAGCATCAAACTGTCTCTTGAGAAGATCATAATCTTTCTCCAATTGCTTGGTTTTCCATCGGGCCCTCCTATTCTGAAACCATATCGCAATCTGTCTAGGCTGAAGCCCGAGGGCCCGGGCCAGCTGCATTTTCCTTTCGGGCTCGAGCTTGTTGCCCAGTTCAAAATTTTTCTCGAGCGTTTTCACCTGCTCCAAGTTGAGCCGCCTCTTCTTCTCCCCAATCTGCGATCCGTCGTCTGATAATTCATCCTCGCCGTGATTGTTCATCTCTTCGCACACGTCGATGCCGGAGAAAGACACGTTTGATCTCTTCCCTAGCAATGAAGCCACGCCTGCACCGTTACAAATTAAATTAAGCCCTTTTTTTCAAAGTAGAAGGAAAAAAAAAAGATTTCTTTTTGGGACCTTGTTTTCCAAAAGTGGAAATGGGATTATCAAGATTCATCAATATGGTCAAAATTTATCTTTTTCACTTTTGCTATTTTCTTAAAAACACACCACAAAATAAGAATAGAGAAGTATTTACCATGATATTGATCTTGAGGATTGGAGGAAGGAATTAATGGAGGTAGAGATGTAGAGGGATGATTGTGGTCATGATCTTGATGAGGAGTCTGCAGCATGAAATTGGGGTGGAAGAAGGCCATTTCAGTACTGCAAGTCATCAGAAAAGTAGCTACTACTGTTGCAGCAGCGCATTCATTTTCCTTTTCTTTTGAAGAAAGAGATGGAAACTGTGTGCGTTTGTGTGTGTGAAAAGAGGGCTAAAAAACAATCATGTAGTGTTTTCGTCTATATATTCGGCATCAAAGCTAGCTGGAAAAAGAAAAAGAAAAGGAAAAAAATTTATGTGGTCAGTTGGAAGGAGATGGCTTCATTGATATAGCTTATATACCTTATCAAGAAAAAGGTGGAATTGTTTGTGTGTAGTTAGGGATGACTCCTTTTCAATTGTATATATTATTGAATATTATACTTTTGCTACAAGCTAAAGATAAATTTATGTGCAGTACATAGTAATATATATAGTTCAAATCATAAGTTTCATTTAGTATGGGGTGAAGTGGGATGCAATTTTTTTTCTTTCTACATACACAGTTGTCATTGAAATTGCAGACAGACTTTTTTTGCGTAGGTTTGATTCGTGGATGACTAAAAAGGAAAAAAGAAAAAGGAAAAGATATAAATCATATGGATGTGATTAATTAATAAATCTGCATCCCAGATCCTAGATATATGGATGATTAATTTAATTAAGTACTGTATATCATATTTGATTCAATATGCGCAATGGTGATTTATATCATACTAAATATTTGTAGTAAAGATGAAAATTAAATATGATATCTATAAAAGAAATATAGAGGTTAACTAGAGATTGATTAAACTTCTAGTTAAAATTATAATTAGAATTTATTACTAATACATAATAATTATAACATATTGAGATTTATAATTGGTTTAATTAGATTTTATATAAAATAATTTTAATGATAAAGATTGGGCACCCCAAGTTAGGGCTGTCCAAACGGGTTAGGGTAAACGGGAAAACCCGAACCCGACCCGAAACCCGTCGGGTATCGGGTATCCGATACCCGTAAATGCGGGTTCGGGTGTATTTTCGGGTGTATAAGTTGCTAAAATGTCGGGTATCGGGTTACCCGATCGGGTTGCGGGTATACCCGATACCCGACCCATACCCGATTTGAACATTTGGGGCTGATTTAAATTAGGTCTTCTGTATCAAGATTCAAGACTGTATCTGTTTCACTTCACATCACACACCGTTTGGACAGAGAGCCTCTCTCTCGAAACTGCGGCGTGCGGTCCGCCACCGGCCAGTTGCCTCTCGGCCCTCTCCACTCCAGTCTGAGTCTCCTCCTCTCTCTCCAGTCTCCCTCCCGCCACCGGCCAGTTGACCGCCGCGAGTGCGACGCGAGGCCCCGCGAGTCCGCGACCGCGAGGCGCGACGCCGTGAGTCCCTTCGTGGTGGAACTGGAACTCCATCCAGCAAGAAATATTGAAATAATACTGCTTCTTCTTCTTCTTCTTCCATTTTTGCTCTGTATGTGTTCGTCATTTGTGTGTGTTTCCTTGACTTTGTTATGATGTTTTGTTTTGGGTTGATTATAATAGATTAGGTGTGTTGCCAAAGCGTGGATTATTGGTGTATTAATTGGTGTTCGGATTATTGGTGTATTAATCAAGAATTTTGTTGAATTTTGTTAAATCACAATAATAATTTTTTTTAAAAACGGGTAATCGGATACCCAATTACCCGAATTCGGGTACCCGAATCGGGTAATCGGGTATCCGACATTGAGATCGGGTCGGGTATCGGGTGCATCGCTATGGCCGATTTCGGGTGCGGGTACCCGATTGTTCGGGTCGGGTACCCGCGGGTACCCGTTTGGACAGCCCTACCCCAAGTAGACGTCAAATGAGCCAAAGTGTGTCTATTTTACAATAATTATTCCTAAGTTTTGAACGATATAATCTCCAATAAAATAGTGAGAGGTTTCTAATAAAAGTTTTTTTGTAATTAGAATTAGATCATGGCAAAATAATGTTGTATCATTTTATAGAGGGTGTTAATGTTATAAATTAGTCATCTAAAATGATAACCTTACAGATATATTCCATAAAAATAAGTAATTACAAGAGTAATTCCTCATTTCCTGTATATTCCCCCAATCTTTAAATATTCAATATTTCATTGTCGATTCTTTCGTTTGTACTATGATTCTTACATCAAAACATTTCTAAAGATGGGTGTAAAACAATTGAAGTAAGGCACAGAACTGCTCAAATATTGCTAGCGATTACTTATTATGGCAATGAATGAAATGCGTGTGTCTTTTTGATAAAACACTATTATTTTAAATTAGGTTATGCATGGAAATTCCTTTTTTCTTTCTACGCCATTTATTTAAATAATTCATTGGAATATTGAGTAATCAGGTTGGGTGACACAAATATTATAAGGATATATTTTTGGTTCAGAATTAATATAAAATAGAAAAACGGTACTCATATATTGCGTCTTCAATACACACACACACACATATCTATATATATATAGCAATTCATTAAGTATACACACTCTTTGTTTTTAGTCAAAGAAGCATACGAAGAAGAAAAAAAAAGAAAAATTTAATATTTTTAAACTTCAAAATGAAAAATGAGGAGAAAATTAACATATAAAGGGTAAATTGATCAGATGTACTACTCTCTATTAAGAAATAGAGAAGTGAGATGGGGGGAAAATGGATGGCAAATTGGAATTGGAATTATTGTGAGAGAGATGGGGGCAGGAATCTTGGAAGGAGGGGGCAGAGTTTGCTACCTAACCCACCAACACCTATCGTGCGCCTTCTCTCCCATCCCTTTATCTCTTCTCTCTCTCTCTCTAACTGTATCTACTTTTCTTATGTGTATTCAAATTTTTTTACATGGCATGATTGGAAGACAATCATATGCGTGTAATGTATTGCTTTATTGTATATTTGCATGGTTACAGTGCCCTAATTTACTCTCTCTCATCATGAGAACAGAATACGTGTCACACTTGGATATCCTGGCTATTTTTCACAAAATTAATATCGATTATAGCATCCTTCAATTTCGTTCCTAGTGAACCGGACTTTCAAAATTTCTGTTGGGCAATCTAAATCACATATTGACCAAACATATTGTGTTTATGATATTGAATCGTTGATCATATTAGGCAAGTCCGAGAATAAAATACAGTAAATTCAAATTTTGACGGCCACTACTCACTATTGAATCATAATTTTAATATTTTTGTACATAATTAGTAACTATATTCAATGACTAACGTTGTATCGGTCCAAACTCACGAATTCAGAATCTTTAGTCAAAAAAGGTTTGTTTCATCGTTCAAGCAAATTGAAAAAAATAAGACAGTGAGGGAATTTGAATTACTATCGGACAAGAGATATATGCTTTGGATTATGAACACCCATATCTTCCTAATTTTGGAAATGAGTAATCCTGGCTGGAATTCTTTCCATGATTAAACAATTACATTGAAACTCCTATTTTTCAGGATACTCCAAAAAGATTAGTTACAATTTCCTAAAATGGAAAATTTTTAGAAGTATTGTCCCTTTTTTTATTATTGGAAAAAGCTGGAGGCAACATAAAAATCTAATAATAAATATATAGGCGCGTGTTATTTTTAACTCTTATAAAGGAAATTATAAAATGATTAATAATTACATATATAGATAATTGTCATTTAAATCATAACTTTTCATTAACTTCTGATCAGTCCCATAACTTTTGAAATTGGAACATAAAATTATGATTTAAACAAAATTTCGGTGAAATTGGTGGTGACGTGTCGGCCAAAATTCAACAAAAAGTTATGATTTAAATGACAATTATCTCAACGACATCGTTTTGAAGAACAAATGTTTTGTCCACGTCAAAAATTAAGCTGACACGTCACCACAAATTTCACTAGAATTTTGATATGTGGGATAATTGAGAAAATGTCAAAAGTTATGATTTTATGTTCCAGTTTCAAAAGTTATGGGATTGACCAGAAGTCAACGAAAAGTTATGATTTAAATGGCAATTATCCCTTTTTTTTATTATACTAACTTTCAAAAGTTGGAAAAATAATAAATTAATAAAATTTGAAAACTAAATAACGAGAACTCGCTAATTTTCGGGTCGACCCTATGAGTTCGGGCTATCTTCAGGCCAACCCTATCAGATTGCGGGCTATTCGGTTTAATATCATTTAGGTTGAGATTTTTCAACACTGATTCTGTCAGATTGTCGGATTAATCGGGTCAACCGATAAATTTCGGGCTAAATTGACATCCCTACATAAAATAGTAGTAGACATAATAACCCATTATTTTACCAACAATGATAAGTTTCTGTTTTATAATTTATTTGGAAGTTCCAAACATTAAAATAAGAATTAACTACACATAGCAGCTGGAAATGAAGTAGTAAGTGCGTGGTCGGAGGAAAAGATGCAGAAAGGCCAAAATTTGAGTCAAATTGATTCCAATCCAAGAAACTACCAAACAAAGCCTTACACGAGTCTTTTTCAACCCTGGGCTTGTCCCGCCGCACAACCTCTATCTAATAAATCCCCTCATTTTCCCATTTTTTCTATATATATATATATTTTGTGGGAAAAATGTAATATATTTCCCTAGCATTTTAAATTTTCGAATCCTAACAGAACTACATACTTAAACTTCAGTAGACCTATACTATGAAACACGAGTTTTACAAAACCAACCAAAAAATACAAGTTGAGAAAAAAAAGGGGATCAATTAGACAGGTTATGATCCTCTAATCCCAATCTTGATATCTAAATGGTACAGATTTTAATTTGTAATTCAAAAATAAAATAAAAAATTAGCTTTATATATGTTTGTCCTCTGTATACTAGTATATTTTTAGAAAATTATCCATACTAGCACTTTGTATTGTTAAATAAAATTCGATTTTAGCCTTTTCAAATTATTTTTCTGCGTCGCCCTATTGAAGGAAAAGTCGAACCAATAAAATTAAATACCCCTGACGTAATCCTGTAAGTATTGTTCCCATTCGGTAAAGTATTTTGTCTGCACGCATTTTTACAGGAAAATGACAAAGAGGTTATATTTATATGGATTTCAGCCAAATTTTGGCGTTTGATTTTGAAGTGGACCAAACTTTAACTGTTGTGTGGAATTGATCTGTCTTCCTTTAAAGTTGAGTCAGATTATGACTGTAATGATCAATCTTCTCAATGTCACATTTGAAACCCCCTGCTCCTTCGTATCAATCTATCTAACATCTTCTTGGTAAAATAATAGATCCAACTACTTTTTTTTTTTTTTTTATGAAATTTCTCAATCATCTTATGTTTATTTAAGACACCCATGCGACAAGTTTCCTTTGACTCCATGTGAATATTTCACACATCTAATACTTTACAATAGTTTGTTCAGCTTTATTGGTAATATGCATTTGAAAGTCATGAAAAATTGTTTTAGACATTAAGATTGTGAGACAGTCTCCGAAGGTACTTGTGAATTTGTAGTGTATATAATTTTAATGTAAATATTATGTTACAAATTTCGATTTTATGATACCATCTTATATAAGACTTCTCCTTCAATTTATTGATAGATATAGAGCTTAGGCGGAGCTGCCCTAGCTACTGACTTGTCCAAAAGGGGTTGTGCGACATTAGATTAATATTGCAAATACATTTGTTACTTCACAAGACAATTTTAAATGAATGACAAAATGCAACTCAATTGGTAAAACGACGCAAGTCTAATGTATTTGATTGTGTGTGGGCACTTTTGTTTTTTTTTTTTTAATAACAAATCTATTAAAAACAACAACATTTAGGGTCCTTAAATGGGATATTAATATTCCCGTATAAGCTTATTTTGAACAAAATAACAAATTATTCTCTGACATGCTATACCACAATTCAATCGTGGGATGTAAGTTGTGATGATAAAAGTTATGAAGGAAATAATAAGTTTGAAAGGTTCCGTAGAATTGATTAAATTATAGTGAATTGAAATAGTTTTTATCACTAATCTTGTACTTTTTCTGTCAACAAAAAATTTGCAATAATCCAAATTTGTTTTGCTATTTTCTATATACAGTAGTAGGCCTCATACAATCTTCAATACTTACCATATATTTAAAGTAAAATCTTTATTCATATACTATCAATGATTTTATTAAAATTCGTTTCGTAGATAAAATTACAAATTTTTTTACGAAAGGAAGGAGTATTAAATACATCATCCCTATCGAAGTTGGTCTGGGGGGTTAAGAAACCGAAGAGACTTGATTTGAACAATTTGCTATCCATTTGCTTTTGAACACTAGTATAATACTATCGTTCGATCTATCGTGCCTGTTATAATTTTATTTCATAGATATTCTATTAGTAATGATACTGCTTATATTTAGACTTAATTGCAGTTGTTCAATCAATCAGTTTACCCATCGAAACGACTTTTACTTTTTACCACACGTTTATAACTATATCTTTAATTTCGTGGCAGTACAAGTAAAGTCCCATATTAGTGAAAATCAAAATTAGACAGACCCAACTAAACTACTGCTTTGTATATATCAAAACCAATTTAACACGCCCAAAAGTTGACCCAATTCAAGAAACGAAGCTGCAGAGAAGAATTGCCAAAGACATATGTCAAGTAACCAAATACTAGCAGACCTCTTGACATCCCAATTCCCAAAAAAATAAATAAATAAAAAATCATCTTATTAGAGTGTGATTTTCTCAGGAATGAATGTTCTTGTTCTAATATAAAAATAACTTAATTTAATGTCGAGCGAGGTCAATTTCTTTCTCCTGCGATTTTTCATATTGAATTTAATTTGTCAAAAATCATACACCTGACAAAATTAAGACCTAAAAAAAAACTAAAAAATTCCATAGAAATTCTTGAATATTCCTATGTGGCATAATTCAACAAATCAAAACAGTTTAGCAAAGGCTTCACGGCAAAGCCACATCAAAGATAGATGAAGAATTGCAACAGTAATTCCCAGACACATCAATCATACACACACACGCACACATATATATATATATGTTTTGATGACAGTAAATAAAAAAACTATAAAAGTTGCAACGTAACTTTGGTATAAAAGTATGTGGGGTAGTAAATGACAAGTTTGTACAGAATCTCCAGTTACCAATTATGGAAAAATGAGGTAAGTCTACGAAAATCCCTAAAAAAGTTTCACTCCACTGTCGTAGAAGAGCAAATCGCTTTAAGCAATGCCAAAAATGCAAACTGTGCCTCAATTCTCACTAAAGCCACACATAAATTTTGGTCTTGATCGCAGGATTTGTGATATTCTCAAATCTGATATCTGTCAAAACCCATATTTTTTTTATAAATTGGAATTTGAGTACATATAAAACCAAACATTACATTAAATTCCGTGCCATCAAAGATTAAGAATACTCAAATTAGAATTAATAAAAGATGATTAAATTAATTGAAGAAGTAAAAATATGTGCATCATGATTGTTTGTTCCTCATCGTCATCTTGATATCGGAAGCCAAAAAAGGAACAATCTTGAATTCCCAAAACACCCACGGTTTAGCCCGCCGTGAATTAAAACACTAAATCTAGTTAGGATTACAAAAGGGGATACAAAGTGTATCATGATTAGAAATATGAGAAAAAACGTGGGTATTTTGGGAAAAAAAATCCAAGAAATTAAAAATAATGGTAAAATTACACGAAAAATAAATGTACTAATTGTGGAGAGGATCTGGGCAGCTAGGAATTCTCCTTTTATTTTCAAGAAAAGTACCGTTTGTGGTAGTGGTGTTGAGACCGGAAATTCTGCCTTTGAAATACTCTCTAAAAATCTGGGTTTGTTTAATCTTGCCCAGCGGGGATGATCGGATTGCCCCTACCTGGATTTGGCCTGAAATCCAGACATGCAGAACAGGTATCAGCAGGAGCAGCGCCAGCGACGGTGGGCAAAACAGTCTTTTTCTACCGGAAAGTGACATCGGGATGCGCCCACATAAAGTGATATTACCGAAATAGCCCCCCAACGAGTCTTCTTACTCCTGTTTGTATCGCCGGCGGCGGAATATATACGGAGGCTTTTGAGCTTCACTCTTGATGCTGTTTACTCGCTCCTTGGGTAGAGAGAGAATGGGATGAACTGACGGCTAAATGTTCCATTTACATGTTAGAGAAGAGCGAGAGAGAGAGAGAGAGAGAGAGATTGCTGATCATGTTCGTACATGTAATGTAAGAAAATATCGGTTTTTTTCTACCTAGTTTTGTTGTTGTGTTTTTACGGCGGAGAGAGAGCATTTTACATTTTACTGCAAGAGATGGGCCCCACTCAAGTACATCCATCGCCACACGTCGTTGGAGTAAATTGTTCGAATCAAATAAGATTCGCAATCAATTTTAAACCCAAAATATGTAGTAGTATATTTCTTTAAGAATTCTTTATTCATTTATTATGTTGTTATATCTTAATGTGTTTTCGCTATAATATTAAACACTATTTTTTTGAACACTTACACTATTACCGTGTTTTTCAGCATTACCTACATTTTTTGTACATTAATTCATTAAGTACTTAATTTTTTTATTTTTTCTTAATTATATATTTAAATTAAATTAATTTACGAATAAATAAAAATTACTAATTTCATTAAAACAACTTGAAATCAAATAATAAAGTAAAAAAAATTACATAATCAAAATATAAAAAACTACATAATTGAAAAAAAAAACTACAACTAAAAGAGTCCAAATTTTGCCGCGAGCATAGCCAAAAAATGGCGGTGCTCTGCATTTCCTTCCATATCCTTGCCAGACAAGTCTTTGCACAAGGAGTTGTAGTACATTGCCATTAAACCATCCTCATTGGTTTTTCATATTTGGTCCGCCATTACTCTCATCTTCTCTGTTTCCACACAAAAAGATGTGGTCACCGCCTTCCCATTTTCCTTGCGCTTGGCCGCCTTTTGGCCCATCAAACGGTTTCTACTTGGTGTCATACTCGCACTCGCATTCTCAGTCGCCTCGCTCGATCATCCGCTTGTACTATATTGTCCGTTTGAGGTGCTCTTCGATCTCTTTGATCTGCCGAAGCCCGATCCTCCATTGCCCGACCACTTTACATAGTAGTACACCTTATACCAAGTCTTAAGATACTTGAAGGCCTACCTGTTTTCTTCTTGGTACATACTTTTCACTCCTTGGTCAAATCTGCCTCACTCCATCCGCTTTTCCATTTCGACTCCATGTGGTTGTAAAGAGTGCATAATTTCTAGATTACTGGGTTCACCTACACGAAGTGGGTTCGAAGCATATGAGTCTTGCACTCAATTGCGCTTTTATGACGCACGTCGTTGTATCTATCAGGTATTTTCTACCAAAAAATACGGGTCTTTTGGGAGTTGGCAACGATGAGATCTTCGCTAATGTTGACATAGCACTCGAAGACCGTCTTGATTTCGTCCGTTAAGTGCACGGTGTGTAACGATTGAGTACAACTGGGAATCTCGGCTTCGTCTAAGAGTTGGATCGCATCGAGACCTCGGGGAAATGACGAGTTAAGGCAGGGAGACGACGTGTGTGACGATTGAGTACAATCTGCGCTAGCGACCGAATTCGTTTGAATAGTTGGAGGAATTGGAAAGAATGATGAATTTACAGGGTCGAAGTCGAGGTTGCTTGGATTGTCTCCAAGATATATACTTAAGATAATTATTTAGTTGGATTTCTTAAGAGATAGTTGGATCAAAATTGTAGTTGTTTGGATCCATTATAGTGAATTTGAGAAGAAAAAAAAGTTGAAGACTTTGTAAAGAAATTGGGAGAAATATAAAATAAAAAAAAAATGGCCGTTGGATGTAATAACTGTTGGCTATTTTAATTTTTATAAAATCCGATGATTTGGATTAAAAAAATATATTAATAATAAATAAATAAATAATAAAATGACGTGTAACATAACATGATTGGCCACATGCATTGTGCGAGGCAGGCATGCTCAAACACATGGGAGTTTGTAAACGAGGCGTGCTCAAGGTCGTGCTTCAATTGTTTGATCACGCCGTTGCGGGTGCTCTTGCACTATAGTGAAAACTTTGTAAGGGTTTTAATTGTCGCTGCTTGTTTTCTAACAGTTTTTGTGTGTTCGGGAAGATGTAACTGCTATATATTGTCTATTGTGTGTCTGTGGAATTGGAGAAGTGACCATATCCATATATTATTTTGCTAATAAATACCTTGGGTACTGCACTTAATTGATGCACCAAAGCCAAAGGTATATTCCTTATATTGAATTATATATTTATACCACTTTAGCTCATAAGTCATGACCCAATAAATCAAGTTTGAGAAAAAAATTAATTCAATTTGTGTTTACATGTGACTGTGAATTAAGTAGGATATAGAATATATATACATACGAATTTATGATGTTTTATTAGAAAAAGTGGGAATGATGAGGTTTAATTCTTAAATCTCTCTATTACAAAGCAAAGATCGCCCCATTAGATTTCACTAATTAAGAGTAACTAATAGTAAATTATTTAACAAAATGTAACGTTAAAGTAACGAGGTGGAGGAGGGGGCGGCTATTCGCAACGCCACTTATATATAGATTCACCTATGACTGTAATTGCCAAACGTTTGATTCGATTTCGTACGATAATAACCAAATGCATTAGAAAATGATAAATCTCGAAAATCAAGAATATAAACAAACAAATGTATAGGCTTCTGGTCCTCTAATTAGTCCAAGAAGTCCCGTGTTATGTTGCAGTAAGTGCCATTTGCAATAAGTTGGTCATTATTGAACTACTATTTAATAATAATAATAATAATAATAATAATAATAATATCAAAATCATCATTAGCACCAAAATCTTTGACAATAGTAATACTTACGTATGATTAATTTTAAATCCATATCAACTTCCTAAATTTAAGTCGATTCATTTTTCAATGCGTTGTATATATAAGAAATTATTGAATGTGGAGCAGTTAGTTTAAGTTCCCTAATACTAGTAAAGTTGACTGCGTGTTTAATTTGTTTCTTGTGTAGATCGCATGTTTCATTTTTAAATATTGCACAAAACCTAGATCACATGTTACTTTGTACAAGCGATTAAAATAATGAAGTGACTAATGTAAGAAATGAGTTTATATTTAATTAATTGACAAATAAAAATGAGACATAGATTTGCAGAGACATGAGATTCGGTTGATCCAGCTGTTGGGGTGGCCGGGAATCCAGCTATGGTGGTAAGGGAGTATTTTTGTTCTGTAACAACTATATATAGTTATCTACATTAATCACTTATGGGCATGTAGCATATCACAATTATATTCATATTTCTGAAGACTATTAGAGTATATTGAGGATTGCGTGGGTATTGTCGTGCATTTGAGATCATCTATCCCATAATTTTAATTTAAAATTTATTTTGATTCACTTCTAGTTTTTTGTATTTAAATTTATTTTTAAATATCAAGTGGTCATACCCCATTAGGATATAATTTTATGTAGCATTAAATCCAATTTTTAGTTAATAAATGACTATTATTAGAGTGGATTGTTTCATGATTCATGTGTATAATATATTATTAAAATAAAAAATTTAACAGTTGACCTCATAAATGAGTTGAGATGGATGTGTGTTTTTTTTCGATAAAAAGAAAACGTTCAAACCATCAAAAGTGGTGAGCATTAGATCCAACAGCTCAACAAAAACAGCAGCAAGGCAAAAAGCAACAGAAAGAAAACAGCAGCAAAAGAAATAATTGGCAGCCTATACCTATAGCCAAAATAAAAGACAAGAAAAGCCAATTTGTGGGGCACCCACGACAACATCACTTGAAGACAGCGCCAACACCAACAAACAACTCAAAACAACAACCAAACACATACACCAAAAAGCTAGGCACTTTCTTGCATTCTCTTTTACTTGAAAAAATAAAATTAAAAAAATAAAAGAAAATGATTAAAAACAATAAAAGAATTAAATTAGAAAACCTAAACTCACCATGTTTTCCACTGCTTCGGCAAAGGAAACTTACCTGACACTATGTGTGACATGGGTCTTCCCCTGTCCATGTTTTCGAGTTGGAGCATCTCGTGGAAGTCTCAACCACTTCGGGCTTTGTCCAGTTGTCAGTGCATGTCTTCCACATCACGTCTGTGAAGTGGGGGGATTCTTCATTTTTTTTTTTCATTGAGTTAATGTAATTTACGTATCTAGTTTTTCATTTTGAAACCCAAAGTTTTTATTACGGCAGCTTGAGAATAACCCTCTAAATTAGCCTTTTTTTTGAAAAAATGAAACAACATTTCATAATATAAATTAGAACATAATTTTAAAAAAATGAGATGATGCAATTACCGTGAAATCCTCCCAATAAATATTCGAGTAATCTTGGGAGAAAGTCTTCTGGTGAATCCCGCCAGATTCACAACCTTCTTGAATACATCCGAACACAAGTCGACTCTTGCTCTGTGGACATGCCCACGTCTAAATGTGACAAACCCGCATCTACTTCTATAGGCAATCCCGTCTCCAGCTCTGAAGAAGATAGACGTTGTGAGACCGAACGTCCTATACTCGATTCTCTTATCAATTCTACAAAATTGCAAAAAAAGAGTGCAGATATATGTGAACTTTGTAAATAAGCCAACCAACAATCAAATTATTGACAAATGCAAATTCAAAACATCAAATAAAATAAAAAATCCAATAAACCAAAGTTAAAATGACTTCCTATAAAATTCAAGAAATAAATAACATGCTCAACCAAATTTAAAATGACTCCCTAATTTGTCCAAGTCCTATACATGCTCAATCCATGCCCTAATCAATTAAGAAACCAAACAAAACAAACCAATTCATGCCCCAATCAATCAAACAAAACAACAACAAAACCTAGACCTACTTTCTTTTTCTTTTTTTTAAAGAGGATCAATAATGGTTACCCATTTACCCCCGTGGTGACTCAAACCCCCGATCTATTGATTGGAGGAGAAGCGTATTACCAACTAAGCTGCGCTTCATCGTCAAAACCTAGACCTACCTAAAAAACAATGAATTCCCCAATCAAAACCCAAAACATTTCCTCAAGCAAACAGCAACAAAACAGCACCATAATCTACAAAACCGGCCAAAAATGAAATAGCATTTGCATTATTACAAACTAACAAGAAACAATAATTAACCAAAACCGATCATGTTGCAACAATCAATCATGTATAATAAACTAAATTCTCGTAACACTCAGTCAACCAAAGCACTAGAGCACAATTTCAACAATGACACCAATTCTTCAAAATTCAGTCCAAACAATCAATACTTGATAAAGATCTAGGGAATGATAATTGAGAAAATCTCGCAACCAATTTCACCGAAATTTTGATCTGTGGGATAA
Source organism: Monilaria moniliformis (assembly GCA_034509125.1). Lineage (NCBI taxonomy): Eukaryota > Viridiplantae > Streptophyta > Magnoliopsida > Caryophyllales > Aizoaceae > Monilaria > Monilaria moniliformis. Next base: position 8,049 of record JAYDZE010043865.1, on the reverse strand, counting down.
TTGAGAAAATGTCAAAATATATGATTTTATGTTCTGGTTTATGAGATTGAACATAACTCAACAAAAAGTTATAATTTAAATGACAATTATTCCAATTATAAATTTATTTTCCGCCTCGGGTGGATCCAAACATATACAGTACTATCTATCTAAATCATTATGACATAGTTATTTTCAGACAAGAAGTATTTCACTTTTGAAAGTGTTGCTTCAAAATGGACGTTTTGAAAGGCTACAGATGCTACTAATGGTGAGAAATAGAGTGGTGTCAAAAAAAAAAATGGTGAGAAATAGAGTGTATAGGTAGGGTTAGTTGAGTGAAGTAAAGCTGCAGTTGCCTCTTCGATAAATATGAAGACCACCTTACCTTACGATTACAATAAATTAAAAGAGAATCTCTGCAAGAATTGTTTGGCCATAGGGTAGGAGAGGAGAAGGTGGGTCGTGTGCTTTTAATGTTTGGTTTTGCCGTCAGACATAGATTCCCATATTGATTACTACCCTACCCACTCTACGAGATAAAATTACGGGTTTAGACGCACCACGTGATAATATGAGTTGTTGTGTTTAATAATTAGTTTTCTGAAAATTAACGAGTTTTTATTATTTAGTTGTCAAACTTCATTACTTTAAAATTTTCAAAGATTTGAAAGTTAGTATAATAATTTTTTTTCTTCAAATGTATGTAAAAATACATTTTGATTTGATATTCGAAGGTTATATTCATCATTTCACTTTTTATATTTTACTATAATATATAATATAAAATATATAGGTTCAAAATTTAAAAAATGATAAACATTTATGAAAAAATGTTTGTTCTTTCTTTTCTAAAAGTTACATATTAGTTTTGAGTTGAAACGACATTCATTTATGCATGTATTTCTTTATTAGAAATATATAATTATCAAGATTTATATATTAATTAAAAAATTCATAATTTTTTTTTAGCCCGATTAGCCCAATGCGTTAGCCCGAAACCCGATAATTTAGGGTTAGGGTTGAGAATTTCTTACCCGAAAAAATCACAACCCGAATAACCCGTAACCGAATAGCCCAATAACCCGAACGGGTTGACCCGATTGACATCCCTATATACTGGCCTGAGCATATTGATATGGAATCAGCTTAACCCACTTGTTTGGACTATACAATTCGTCAATTAGGCATCTACGAAATTTGCCCACTACACATAGTTTTATTATTTCTATTATAATAAATTTCATTATATTTATCATTTTTGTCACTGGTTGATTTTTTTTTGAGTAATTGCTTTTCTTAAACTAATGTAAACAAATAAATTGAAACCCCTATTTATAGGAACAATTAATAGAAAATAGAATTATGAGAGTCAAAAAATTATTTGATATTTAATAAAAATTGATTTGTGATGCATAAAAACACTTCATACCAAAAAAATCAATTTTATACGTGTTGTTGGCCTAGCGGTAGAGCGGTTAATACTTGAGGTCAAAGAACTCAAACTTGAGCCCACCGTGACATGATTTTTAAATTTAATGTTGCAATTACAAAAAAAAAATTAATAACCAAAAATATAAGTTTAATGAAATTTATTTAATAAAAAAAATATCAAATTTTATATATAAAAAGGATAAAATTACAGTAAAAGTATAGAATTACAGATATATATACATATAAGTAAGAATATTGAAAATTACAATAAAAGTAGTTATGTTATACACTAGACATGACTAGAATTCATTTTATTTTATTAAATTTAAATATGCAAAAAATTCAACATCTAATTATATTTTTGTGTATTAATATTCTTATATCTATACATGGTATCCACAAAATTATTAGAAAATAATGAAAAAATAGAGATATATTAAAAGATACGTAATTCTTAATTTCAAACTAGGCCATTTTTTGCAACTACTTCCGAAAAGTCAAGCCTTATTTACTACTCCCTTCGTCCCATTTTTAGTGGCCTATTTGGGCATATAGATTAAGAAAGTTGTGTTTTATGTGTATATTAGTAGGGTCTGTTAAAGTTGATTAACTTTTTTTTATGTAAATTATTATTTTTTGGACTAGATCATTTATAATGGAACAATTCAATCAAATATACGTGTCACTTATAACGAGAGGAATGAAATATTTTTCAAAGATTTAATTATTTTTTTCAAATACTTTACGGACTCAATGGAAATGCTTGGGACAGATGAGGGCAATATGTTAATGGGCTTGGATGCGACAGCAAGGTGGCCTTGACCAATTTTTAGTTGATTATTTCATATTTAATTATTTTGATAAAATAAGGTTAAGACTAAAGACTTAAGAGTTGCACTTCATTTTTTTTAAAAGATTTTGTGATGGTAACAGAAGCGTACCCGAATTCATGTTCGTTGATCGTCTTTTAAGTGTAAATGTTTAGAGAATTATCGAAGTTTTCGTGTTGTTCGTTATATCGGTAAGAATGAAATCTATCGACTATTTATACGTTTCACTTGATGATGCTTTACTTAACGATTTTATTGATATGTCAATATATATGTATTTCAATTGTTTTCGAGTCATGATTATATTTTTTTGGAGTTTTACATATGTATTTTAGTGTCGAAAATGGTTGCAAACAAAACCTCGAAAAAGTTATAATGTCATGTAGGCAGGTCAGGAGATCCGCTTGCAAGAAAATGTAGCAAAAAACACGAGCTCACTGGATGATGATACAATTGTAGTTGCAGGTAGTAAAGATGATTTTATCTTATTCGTGTTATTGATGAGTATTATTTGTACTAAAAGTTTATTTTTATTGAGAGAATAGATAACTATTTTCTGTCATTCGATCGTAAAATTTTACAGTGGATGCATTTTCATTTTTGGACAAGTGTAGTATCAGGGTCCGAATCCCATAAGAGGCTAAAATTTCAGTCATTCGATCGTAAAATTTTACGGTAGATGCATCTTCATTTTTGGACAAGTGCAGTATCAGGGTTCGAATCCCATAAGAGGCTAAAATTTCATCTAATTCATTTTTTTGGTATACAGTTAGTTTCATTGTGAATGCAGTGACTTTATTTGTTCAATGTAGTGTTTTTAGTTCTTAAGATAAAAAAGTACTAATTTTTCCATTAACTATATATATATATATATAATATTTTTATTTTACAACATGTCTTAGTCTCTGTGGATGCAAGCGTGTTATTTTTAGTCGACCATCAAAAAGAAAATAATTTGTAGGGGTGTGCAAGAACAGAAACTAACCGAGAAAATCGATCGAAACAATATGTTTCGATTTGGTTAGGTTATAAATCTCAAGAACCAACTATTTTCGGTTTCGGTTTCTGAATTTTGGGCTAGTTGGAAACCAGACCGAAAATATAAATATATTATATTACTCCATATATATAAAATTTAAAAAACCTATGAAACCCTTATTTTACTTGTGCACTGTGCCTGCCTCCCCACAACTCTCACCCTCGCCGGCGCCTCCCTCTGTCACAGCATCACCGACTCGCCATCCGTCTCGCTCCCCCTTTCATCTCTCACACTTAGTGGCCGCAAGGCAAACACTCCATTCCTCTTTTCACGTTTCTCTCTCATCACTCTCACACACAGTTCTTGCCACTGCCGGTGCGGTGTCGCGGACTCGCCAATGTCTCCGGTTATCCCCCTTATTCTACCACCGCTCCCTAATTGTCATCATCTCGGCGCACACGACAACACCCCTCCGTCTCAACGCCTCTACGCACTTTAGCGAGAACACTCACCTCCCCCCTTCTGTTCGATCGGTAGCCCCGTTCTCTCGTCACCTTCTCCGTTCTCTCATATATACAAATCTATTTTATCGGTTCTGTTACTTTTTGGTTTTTTGGAACCGAGTCAGTTGGTTCGTTTCTCTGAATTTCTTATCGGTTCGGTTCTTAAAATTTATGATCGATCGGTTCGGTATATGAACCGATTTCAATATATACAAATATTAACAACAAATATTTCAGAAAAAAAAACTTCGAGAAGATTATTTCTGATAAAAATATCCGGAAATCTTTATTAATATGGCTAATCTAAGGTTGCCTTGTCCATTCCAAATGATTTCACGCCATCGAAGGTTAATTGATTCAAGAAATGAGGCATCATCTCACTAATCTATTGGACCAAAACCCAGTCGCAATTACCATAAGAAAACCCCAAATCAATAGAAAAGAACATCGCAATCAACTGGGGAAATGGAAATCCGACAATCCAATTGGATATACTCGAAAGGTGGGTCACACCCGCGATTGTCTTTACAAATCATACATTAATTTAATCGAAAGATTCAATCTTGAAGTAGATATAAAGAATAAGCAAACAAGCATGGGTGAAGCAGACAAGCAAAGGGGTGATGCAAGCAATGTTTCCAGCCTCGTTTGAATCCACGTCAACATTCATTACAAAAATGGAAACTTTTATTTAACCTGTCTTTATTTTTCATTAAATCCAAATTTATTTGATAAAACTTTATTTCTCATGCAAACTGCCACAAAGAATATGCACAACAAAATATATAGATACAGCATATATACATAGTTTTCTTACATCACGCCCCACCAACTCCTTTTTTTGCCTTTCCTTTTTATTACATTCTCTGTTGTGTGTGGATGATTGGAATCTGAATCAAAGTGCATATTCCTTGAGTTGTAGGTGTCTTTCATCTGTGGGTTTTTCAAGTGGAAAATTTTTCTTTGAATTTTGGGATGGGAGATAGTCAGAGCTGCAGCAGTCGGCAATCCGAGTGGTCACCGCTTCAAACCCGAAAAAGGCGGCAGAAAATTGAAGTCTTTCATGAAGTGTTGTGTAGACTCAGAGAATTGGATATTGAAGAGGCTTCTGAACCGGGTTTTGAAGATGAACTGTGGGCTCATTTTAACATGTTTCCTCTTCGGTAATTTCTTTTCTTTCGAATAGTAACGAACTGGTCAATGCTTGTTTTTCTCTTTTTCCGATTAATTGTGGTTTGTAGTGAGAGACAAAACATGTGCACTTGTATATGAATGCCCGAGAATTCAAGAAGGGGGGGGGAAGAATATTTACAGTGATGCATTCAGAATTTTGGTGTGATCATAAATTTGTTCGAACCTGAAAATACAAAAGTTTGTTGTGTCATGCTTCATGCTTGGCTGAACTGGTCACGTTTTTGAATTACATGTTTTTAGTTGAACAGTTGCCCTCCTTTTGCTGTAAATTTCATGCTTTGATGCTACTGAGCCTGTAATGTGAAACTCTAGCTAAAACGAGGCAGACATCTTTCTATTCGTTTAGGATGAATTCTGTGAATTATGTTTAAGTAGGTAAGAATGCACTCTTTGTTGAGTATCCATACTAGGACGGAGTTTAGTGCAGAAAAGTGGAAGATTTTGGTGCTCGTGTTGATTCCTGTGTAACTGGATTTTCCTTCTTCTGTAGCTATGCTTTGGATGTCAATACTGAACGGGCAGAGGATGTCCTGGTGCACAAGAAATTATTGAGCATGGCGCGTGATCCTCTCACACGGCCAGCTGTTGATGTGCGCCTTGTTCAGGTATATCCTAGAACCCATCGTGATTCTGTGCAGCTATCCCTCCCACTGATGATCTGCAGGAGTCTTACCTCCATATGCTTTAAAGTTCTACATGATTATGCAATGGAAAAGGGTTCTAAAATCTGTGGTGGAGATGATTTTTCATGTTATACCACATGCAATTACAGTAGACAGAGAACAATATTTCATCATGTGCTAGGAGCCATTCAAAATCTAGCTAAACTTTCATTCCTAGAAATACGTCTTTGTGGCTTGTTGCAAGAACACTTTTTAATTTTGATTTCATGGTAGGGTTATATTGAGGATGCAAATTGCTGTATGGAGCCACACCATTATACACATTCTTTAGTTGATGACATTCACATCTTGCATAAATTTGATAGCGCTGCAGGGTGCTAAGGGGGAAATTCTTGATAAATTCAAAGTTTTCATCCGCCTTTTCTTGGTGAAATCTATTCCACAATAATCAAGTTGCTTAAGTAGGAATCTTATTGTTTAGTAGCCTGGTGTTATGCTGCCACAAGCTCTTTCTACTGAATAACTCTACTTTGATGTATGCTATATGCATCCATCTTGAATAGCTTGCTCTTAGTTTATTTTGATTCTTCAGTTATCATTTCACGTAATCTGCAATCGCAATGGATAACTGACTTTTAATAGTTTATATGTGATGCAGGTTCGGCCCACCTGTGATGGAAATTCTGGCAATACTGTCCATTCAAGCTTCAGCAAAGGAGGGAATGGTCTCCTTTCAGATAGGTATTGGAAGTGGGGGGTTTGTTGTATTAGATACATCTTAGAAATTATTTTTCTCTGGCTTAGTAATCATAGTTTAGAACTGGTATTCAAGTATCCATGTTTATTTATAAATTTCAGCATTCACCCTCCACCTGCGTTCAGCCCATCAGCAAATTTTGAAGTTGCCTATGAAGAAATTGAATCCGAAGCCCAAGATGAGAATATCTCAGTGAGTAGGAAATCATACTTTTTGCGGTAATATTCTGAAAGGTTTGAGCCAGATGAGCTTTCTTTTCTTTTTTGTTAGTGTCTTACTTTGCCCCTGAGTTTTTGGGCTTTCGTCTATAGAATGAACATTGGTGGAAGATTAATCCTTTGTTACTTCTTATTTTTGCAGGCCAATGCATGAAATAACAATATCAACAAAAGACAAAACCAAGCTGCTTAGTGGGGTAATAATGCCTATTTATTTCACAAAATCAATTTAAAGAATGCTTCCTGAGTCCCCTTGCTCTAGTATACAATCCTCAAGAGCAAAAACTTGATTGGTAAATGTATCTTTGTAGATTTTCACTGATGCAATGTTGTTAACAATTGTAAAGCATCTTATCCTATCTCATCTTTTTCAAAAAGAGATGAAGATGAATGAGTGACTGATAACATACCTATATAAATTGTGCTTATGGTCTACTCTGATATGCTTATGTAATTGACATAGCATTTTACACTTGGCTGTATAATTTGTCGCTTTACCTAAAACAGAAGCTCGTTTTTGTACTTGAATATATGCTTGCTGTAATTCTTGACTGCTATCTTTTCCTTATATTTGAGAACGCATTGGTTCTCATCTGTTAAGAACACACTAAATGTTTATCATCTAAATTCATAATTTCATGTCATAAGCTGTTGTGCTTAAGTTTGACCATTTGCATGTTAGTGTGTCTATATGCTGTTCCAAATGATTTATTGACAATAAAAGAACTCCTTGTACTTAAAATTTTCAGTTAACATGCCTCATGTCTGAGATTGGCTTGAACATCCAAGAAGCTCATGCTTTTTGCACAGTTGATGGGTATTCACTCGATGTCTTCGTCGTTGATGGTTGGGAAAAGGTAATTCTGTTCTTTTTAACTGAGGATTACATAATGTATGAAGTTCGAATTTCATGGTGAAAATGTCTTAGCCAAAAATCTTCCACATCCTTGAAACTGCATTTACTAGATGATCTTCTCTACTCTTACTCTACCTTACTGCTAAGTCGAGAGTCACGTCTCAACATGTTCTGCTGAGATATTCATAATAACTTCATTTTATTCTTAGGGCGTTGATCATCTCAGAGCCAAACTAGTGAAAGAAATTCCATACATTGAGGTAAAAAGAGAATAACCATGTCTAGAGAACATACTTTCTAGCTTGGTTGAATCTATTATTATGATTTTTTTTCTGCAGAAACAGTCAGTTAAACAAGAGCTAGTATCTCCTGCTGTCGGGCTGGGGCAGAGTGGATTTAATATACCATCAGGCCATGTAGAAATTCCTATTGACGGGAATGATGTCTGGGAAATTGATGCCAATTTGTTGGAGTTTGAATACAAGATCGCTGCAGGGTCAAACGGAGACATGTGAGTTCTGTCACGATAGTTTTTTATAAATTATGTCACTTGGATTGAGTCATCTGAACTCAAATAAATGCAGGTACAAAGGTTTGTATCGTAGTCAAGATGTGGCCATCAAATGTTTCAAGACTGACTCCCTTAATAAAGACATGCAACGGGAGTTCTCCCAGG
>JAYDZE010043754.1:0-26555 GCA_034509125.1 Monilaria moniliformis | reverse complement strand
GCGTCATGGGACAATTGCGAAAATTGTCAAAGTCATGATATTAGCGGCTGATTTTCAAACTTGCGGGATTGACCAGATTTCGACCAAATTTCATGGTTTTTCCAGCAATTTGCCCTTATAAAAAAGTACTCACCTTTTTCAAAAAATCTTGTTTGTGTCCCAAAAATATTTACAGCCCGAACCTGAAGTTTGATGTGTAACGCCGCAGCTTCAACGTGGCAATACCGACATGGATACACAAGATGGTATGATATTTTTTTCTTAAAAAAACAATAACAGTTTCTGGAGTGAAGATAAAATTTAAATTCGTATACTCACGGCCAAAATTCACTCAACTGACTCAAGATCCCCCGCCGCAAAAGTTGAAATTACTTGATTTCAAGAATCCCAAAAGCAGCCAACTTTTCCAAAGTCAAGATTTAATCGTGCAAAAGATATTCGATTGTTGATCTGGACTTTCTCAAAACCTCATGTGCGGTCGTCCGCACGCACCGCATGCAATTATTAATTATCATTTAACTAGAGGTTATTTGTGATTTTTTTTAATTTTTAATTAAATTTATATATTTGCAATCAGAATTAAAATTTATTATCATTTATTCATTTTCAGTTAGAGCTTATTAACCAAGACTTAATTAGCATGGAATGTTGCTCCCTGATTTTATGGAAATTATGGCAAGATTAGAAGAAAACGGTAGATAAGATGACAAAAAATAGTGTGACAAGATTTAAATATTCCTCTAAAAAAAGATTTAAATGTTCACTTGTTCTTTGGGGGGAGGGGTAGAGAGATTTGAAGAAAACAAGAACAGAGAATAAGAAACATAGAAAATGAAGAAAAAATAAATTCACAGTAAAAAACGATAATGTTTTTGTTGAAAGGTGAGGACATTTTTTCTTGTGTAATATAATTATTCAAAAGCTAGGCCATTTTTTTTGAAAAAATTACAAAATTCGGGTTATAATCCAATAATGATTAATAATCTTGGGAAAAATACGTTTTACAAACTTCTGTTCCAGGTCAAATTTAAATGAAGAGGCTGATTTATTTACCCATTTATGATAGTGAAAAACATTTTTACACCCAAAACCAAGAATTGTGAGAGCAGAACCAAGAAAATTTGATGAAATTTATACCCACAAAAAATAGGAAAAACAAGTTTCCAGTTCATCTACGTTACATCTGAAGCTCATTTGACAAGTGAAAAATGGAAAACAACTATCAAATAATGTGTGCAGCTATCAAATAAACAAGTGACAGCCCAGAAGCTTGCTTCCATTGACTGCGACACGAGACTAGCTCAAGTAGAAGCTCTAGCCAGCTCTTTCTGAGCTGCTGTTGGTTCCGTTGGCTGAGGCTGCAAGAGCAAACACAAGAAATTAACAACACCCCACAACACTTACTCTTGAATATACAAGTGAGGGCAATGACATCGTACAACATTGTGCTATATCAAGGCAATAGCCACACCTACCCTACTAACTGGTTTCAGTGTGTGATTTCATCTTTAACATGTTTGTTCCAAATCAAATCAAACAAAGAAAATGGGAAAGTTGGGACATATTTTCCGGTCTAGTCATGATATATGGAAAAAGAAAACAAGATTGGCAAGATAAGTCAGAGAAAGAGAGCTCATAATGGAATGTTTCTCGTCAAATATGCATAACTCCCCAAAAGAAACAAGAAGAGAACTAATAATAGACATGATTAAATATCATTTTTTTTGTATGCGCATATAATGGCAACTATCATGGGAGTCAATGCGCCTCAGATATCAAAAGATTATGCAATTTGAGAAGCAAGAGTGTTTTTTTTTTTAGCCAGATAGATCATAGTCAGTCAAGTGTCTCACCGCAGCGAGCTCTTGCTCGTGTTTTGGAATAAAAGCTGTATCCACTTTTCCATTTTTGAAATCCTATATCATAAACACAGGAAGCAGATGAAATTCATGAAGGCCTCTCAGAAAACACTTTGTCATATCAATTATCATAAATTTTCTGAAGCGTACCTCAATTTCCAGGATGAGTTTGTGGTAGTCAATTGTTGTTGGGACCCCTGGAAACACAAAAAAAATGTTACGACACAAACATGGACAGGGAGAGAGAAGCACGTTTTGATCATGATCCAATACGGAGTGCCACATTTGAAAGCTAGTTTGGAAGCAAGATTAGCACAATAAATCACAAACAAATACAGTGTGCCAATCTTAGAGTCAGGTTTCAATTCAATTATCTCTAAAACAATCTAAAAAAAGTATCTCTAATACAGGGCAACTGAATGAAGAGGGATAAATTTGTATTAACAGAAAGATGGCAGATTATAAATAACAAATCATTGAAGCAATCAAAGGATAATATCTTTAAGAAGTCGAATCTGGAAAATCAGAGCACAATGAGAAAACTGTAAAAAGCCGCAATCAACTCCAGATTATTTATATCAATTCTGAATATTAAGGATGCCAAGAAAATATCTCAAGATGAATCTTTGATTGTAAAAATAAATGAAATCTTGTTGGCATATAATGATGAAAAACTCAAGAAGAAGACGAAGGCGAGAAGAAACGTAACAGCTATAATAATAAAAGCGTGTTCTCTTATTTGTTAGCAGAAGCGATTAGGTTGTTAGTTAGTCATTGCCACGTCCGCTGTTTGTTAAGGGCAGTTATTCACAACCGTTTGGCAGCTGGATATAAGCTGCCCTTGCATTCGTTTTCCGATTATTCTTGTATTGTGAATTGTACGTATAGAGGGGGCACTCCATAGATTCCGGTGAGTCTTGAGTGTATATTCCAGTGAGTTGTATCTCTCCGATTGTAAGTTCCGATCATCACCAATAAAATTCAGTTGAGTTCTATCATGGGATATCAATGCCGATCAATATATTCTAAGTGCTATCAAATCTACAGTAAAATCTCAATGCTTTACCTGTAATGGTGGTATCATTAAGGGCCCTCTTCATACGTTGGATTGCCCTTTCTCTTGTCGGAGCCCAAACAATAAGCTAAAATCACAATATTGCAATATAGTTTAGTGCTTCCAAAGGCTGAGTTTTCAAATTAATAAATAAAACTAGGATATAAGAATTATATCAAACATAGCATTATGCTGATGCATAAAATCATGATGCTGAAATCGAACAATAAATCTACAATCCATTTAATGATGTTATGTCGTCTATAAATAATATTGCAAGAGATGCAAATTTAACTATGCACATAAAATTGGAACATATGTTGACATAAATCTGCTTTGGCCTGAAATTCAATTATCATGTGTATGCAGTATGCTTATAGGTTTATTATACTTTATTTTGATTGGTTAGTAATTAATTTACCAATCAAAATAATTGCATAATTGCATCTAGAACGAGTGTTGAAAAGCTTAAAATAATTGCACTGGTAAGAGAGTCAATGTCAATGAAGACATTATCATGTTATGTTCACTTTTATTTCCTTAAACAGCGCTGAAATCAAAAGGTCTCTTAGCATCTTCCTCACCAAACATGAGGGTGTATCAAATTGAATAGCTTAAACCAACAAAAAATGGCAAACCTTTCCAAGCAGGGAATCGTAGCTGGGTGGAACCACATAATCTGGATAAACATGGCTATCCATGCGCACAAATGGGCCTCCAGCTGGAAGATATGCTGTAATTCTCCCTGTTCAGTTAAACATGAAAGGCATATGAGTGTAAGATATGACCACTTTACGAATTGATATTGTCTATCACAGAAGATCATTTATCACTCGGTATTTGAATTGGAAGTTTGGAACAGTTTCTTAATTCTCCGACCACCCCATGTTGCAACAAGTCCCAGGGCTTCAAATCAGAACTAAGTTGATTCAGTCACATACATTTCATGAAAACTAAGAAAAGGCTTTGAAGAAGCAGTTCAACAATCAAGTACTTATGGACAATAATTAAACATACCCGGTCCAGGTCTGAAATTTTTGAAAGCATCTTCCGCATTAATACGACATTCAATTGAATGTCCTATAAGCACAATATCGTCCTATAGGAATACATTGTTCGTATCAATTAGTGATTGAAGATTGGTAGCAAAGTTCTAGAACGCTTTGATTATATACCTGTGTGTAACGGAGTTTCTCGCCTCTAGCCACCCGGATCTGTTCCTCAATCAGGTCAACTGAGGATATCATCTCAGTAACAGGATGCTCAACCTACCAAACATCCAAATAAAGTACATTCGTTTATATATATCAAGGATTAACACTGCTGTTGAATAGATTGTCCAAGCCCCATTTTTTCACCTGGATCCTGGTGTTCATCTCCATGAAGTAAAAGGAACCTCTTTCATCCAAAAGGAACTCAACTGTACCGACACCTATGTAACCAATTGATGCTGCTGCTGCAACTGCTGCATCACCCATGGCTTTCCGCAACTCAGTTGTTAATGCAGGAGAAGGTGCTTCTTCTAGCAACTTTTGGTTTCTCCTCTGTAGACAAGAAACTTCAACATCGCTACCTTTCAACAATGCTTACGGCTGGAAACATGGTTTTGCAGATTGAAAATTAGCACAATTGCAATGTCTACCTGGATACTACAATCACGCTCCCCAAAGTGCACAACATTACCAAATTTGTCAGCCAAAACCTGTAGATGGCATTTCTTGCAATGTCAGTACCAGTAAATTGAGAATTACCATAGCAAGCAACCACAATGTGAAGAATGCAAGCTTTCAAAATACGCATGAAGAGGCAGAGTAAGGATTAAAGATAACAAACATGTCGATGTATCAATCTCTATCTTCTGCAATTTTCCTCATTGACTATGCGTATTAACTCAGAGCACTTGTTTATATCTAATATTAAATCTTCACAATAATTTAGGGATGCCTTCTTTAACAAATAAGAACAAGCTAACAATTGCCAACTCAACCAGAAAATCCTTTTTCCAAAATATTAGCAACAGCGTAGATATTTACAGGATAAGCAAGTAGTATATTCTCATTAACATATAAATTCCCTCTCACAAAACAAAAATTAATCCTGGGAGTACGTTGCAAGAGAAAGATAATACTAACTTCATTGGTTTCGTGGCAAGCATGTTAATCTAGTGGAGCGGAAGACTATATTCTTCTGAATAAATTCACATAGGACAAAAGTTTATAAGACAAGCAACAACATTTTCCAAGATCTGGTGAGATTATTTTAGCATCTGAACTGTGCTGTTCAGTACTAAAATCCAAATGATCAATTACTGTGTCAGAATTGTGAGGAATTAGTAGATATGCTGGAGGAAGATGAGATATTATCAGGCAGATTATACGACGTCGTTTTGAAGTTCACCAGGTACCTCTTTATTGATTACCATAAATAGCAGAGGGTGGGGGTATCAGGAAGATTTTGGAGACAATTGCATTGTCTATCTCTCTTTGATGTCCCCTCCCTCTCTATGTAACTTCCTGCTTCTGTCTGTAGTCCCTCCTTTTCTCTCAAATGGAATTCCAACATTACAATTTGTGAGCCCGAAATAGGATACTAACATTACCATCCATTTCCAGATTGTCACATTCTGAAGTTGACTCAGATCTAAGGACCAAAGATTTGCTTAGATAAACCTCATCCAATTGCAACATTTTTGTTTACGTTGTTATTTGATGCAATATAAGTCATCAGTTCATCAGATTCATTAGTACCTTGACACAATGATATCCATATGGAAATAAGTTAAAATAGTCCATACTCCAAAAATAGAAATCCTAATTTGTCTATTCAAGGGTAACTTCGTTACAAGTATAAGTTTGTTGTTACCTGAAATTCAATATGCCTCGGATTCTGGATATACTTCTCCAAGTAAACGCCATCATTACCAAATGCGGCTGCAGCTTCACTCTTAGCTTGCTGTGTCCCAGAAAAAGAAGAGGAATTACGACTATTTTATACATTTCACAATGAAATTCATTGGCGCCAGTTAAAACTACGGGTGTGATCAACACCAACAGATGACTGATTGTTATGAAGAGTGTACGCATACATTAGAAAGAGTAAGAATTCAGGCACAGTTTAGATGCGTAAATTTATGTTTTGGGAAATAGTAATTCAAAACCAAGCACAATGCTGAAGGAATAAAATAATTATCACAATAACCATGTGACTCTAGATTCACAACAGAAAACTGTAAACACGCTTAAATAGAACAGTGGATAAAGGTATATACGACAACATTGACACGTTACATACTTAGCTCTATCACGAGTATAAAAAAAAAGAGATCTTGTAATAGGCCTCATGTTGAATGGTGAAATTTGTTGTAAATAAAAAGAGCACCAACCACCAGAAAGTATTTTAAACTAGTCTAGGATCAATTAGAACTCACGAGGAAATAGGAAGAACATGGTATCCCCTAATGTAATAAATCATAAGTCGCCTTACCTGCAACAACTTCACAAACTCATCAGGTTCTTTAGCAAGTCGCATTCCTCGTCCTCCTCCACCAGCTGTTGCCTTCAAAATATGAGTCAGATGTCATCAATCACATCCATGAAGTTTCCAATACCCACATTGTGCGTCATGCGTGTATTGGCAACTTGTTTCAATGCAATTGCATGTTAGAATTGATCAGCAGACGGTGGAAGGATACATTGAACTTATTAAAAGAACTCATCAAGTAGAGACTACAGAGACATCAAATGGTGTCACTTACTTAATAATGGATTATAAGAGGCAACTGTCTGCTTTATTTACCAAAGGGAATTTACACTCTGTTCACAAGAAAGTACTCTTTAAATCGTACATGCATTTAGACAAGCATGGGTGTGTTTCTGTATATGATTAAATGTTGGCACAGAAGAGAGGACAGGACAGGTAGGAGTCCACTCTGGGAGACAAGTTCTAAAGTGCTAGGCCTCTTTCAAGACAGTTGGTAACAGAGTTCCAATTTTTATCATACAGAAATTTGAGTAGATTTACTCTGAAAACTATCTAGTAAATAAAGGATTAAAAAGAGTTGATGGTTAAAAGTACCCACTTTGATAATAGAAAGACAAAATATACCCATGAAAAAAGAAACAAAACATAAGGACTGATATCGGCTTATTGTAAACAAATGCATGCTTAATCAGTTTTCTAAATGCTTCTTTTGTAAACAGAATATTAATTAGCCTCCAATTGAATACTAAAAATCTTAAACTACTTCATATAGAGATAAACCTATTTCATCTTCCCTTGACTAATATAAGTATTGAAAAGAAAAAGAAAACCAGCCACACTTACCCTACAAGATTCCATTTTGAGTACTAGTCAGGTCTCAAAGTATCATTTCTCAACATCTTAATGTCAAGTATGCATCAAAACATGTAGGATGACAAGAATAACTTGCTCTTAGCATATCACTAAATAGGTAAAGTAAAAGGCTTCATTTGAAACAGACAAATAATATGTATCCAAGAAGATAATATATAATCTTGGCAACAAATTGCAGAGCTCTTGAGAAGTTATACGAAATGATTAATTACTGTTCCTAGGTAGAACATCACCTGAACCACTGAATAGCACAATATGCCAACTTAAACTCACACAAAGGCAACTCATTCTATAAGAAAAATGCCTAAAGAAAATTTATATTCTTCCTCAGTGATGAAGTAAAAGACAATTTCAGAAACAAGTATTTTGTAATCTCAGTGGTTGGGGAACTCTTGAAATGGAAAATACTAGACAAACTTACCTTAATCATGACTGGGAAACCAATCTTATCTGCAAGTTTGATTGCTTCTTCAGTAGTCTGCGATGACAAAAACCATTTTCATGAAACGGAGAAGACAGAAGAAGCTGTTCGTGTGAGCGCGCTCACACCACACATGGACACATACTTATTAATAGAATATACCAGAAAAATGTTGTCTATGAAGCAGTAATCCTGACATAAGGCAATACCTGTAGTAATCCATCACTTCCAGGGACAGTTGGAACTCCAGCATTTTTCATTGTTTCTCTAGCAGTTGATTTGTCACCCATGACCCTGATGCTATCAGGCTGCAAAGAAAGCAAACTTTGAATTCATAATCTATCTATATCCAGGTAATGATAAGGAGGATACTGAAACAAAAATTTATATATAGTCATTTGACATATCAAAAAACCGTACTAATTTTCTTGAATAGAGAGTGCAAGTTTAATTATAGGCCTAGGTGGAGATTGCATGCATCCATCTTAAACATCAATACCCAACCCACAGTCTCTACAAGTGTGGCTTCATTCCATAACCGAATTTAGATGGAGGCAATCTGATGCTAAACAGTGATTCAAACATCGCTTACTCCGTGCTCACATCCTCATAACTGATCTCTACAACTACAACAAACAGGCAACAGCACCACCAGATTGAAGAGTAGATCTCAGACATCTTAGTGCCATAAAAAGCTCCATCTAATGGTCCTCTATCTACTGTCCCCCGCCCTAGATGTATATATACGAAGTTTTAAACCTAATCACATAAGCCACACAGAACAATATTAATTGATGCCAGATAAATCCCAGCACCCAGGTAAAGACATGAGACTTTTATGAACTGACACATCAAGAGATACTTTTACAGGAAAAGCTAAATTAAGTGAGAAAACATAACCTTTTCCAAAGCAACAGAAAACAAGGGCAAGTAGAAGCCACACCTCAACAAAACCTACCATCTAATTCAATCATTAATATTGCCTTAAGTACAGAGTCGCTTATCTATTGCACATGCCCTAGCTTCATTCAGGTTTCATTATTATATATAGACCATCTCAGTAAGATAAAAATGACCAAGCCCAAAACGCGACCAACTAAGCTTGTCAAAGTATTCAAGATATCCAAATTTAACCTTCACATTATTGTCCTATGACTAGAATCTGTGTCAACAATGCACCCATACATCAGGAATGGCAGGGTTTGCTGGTAAACTAGATATCCAAAAGTTAAGGATGCACTCCATTAGCTTGAGTTCTCATGAGCACTTGAATTTGGATAACTTACATTTGGTCCTATAAAGTTGATTCCATGCTCTCTGCACATCTCAACAAAAACAGCATTCTCGGAAAGGAAACCATATCCAGGGTGCAGCATGGTACATCCACGACTGATGGCAGCAGATAAGACATTTGGAATCACCAGGTAACTGTAAGGAAACCCAAAACCAAGAAGGATATAGTCACAATGAGATAGGAGACATACTAAATACTGCACAACTTCAATTATCCACTTTTAAATTAAACAGTAGTAAATCAAGTAAAAGGACCTATGTCCCCATGGAATAATCCCAAGACCTCATTCAAATTAGCTCAAGAACCAAGGGAAAAGAAACTGTTATTCCAGAGAATGATGTAGGAACACAATAAAAACAAAATTACTGCATCAATATTCTACCCGCCCAGCAGCCCAATAACTCTTAACTGATGACTTCCAAATTATTTGTTACTACCTAACGCTATCATCCGATAAAGAATCCAATGCAAGACTAGCTCATCAGGAAACTTAGTTTAAATAACTAAAATTAGCTAATCAGTCATGCTTAGGATGCCTCACTCTCCGTCTTCACCTGGCTGTGAAGCCTATGATACACTTGAATTTGTTGAGCATTATCAATTCACTCCCCACTCAAAACAACCTTGTCCCCGAGGGATAAATGTAACCTTGGCATCTGTCTCATGTTGCCTCGTCCTTTACTCGACCTAGCGATTTAATCAAACTTGCTTCACACAACCGTCACCACACCAAACATCACAAGTGTGAAGAGCAGTTTTTGGCTTGAAAGAGGCTCCTCTCCAACAATACGATGTCAAAAATGAAGTAACTACATGATTCCCCACGACAGCCTTGACCTTAAAGGCATGTAAAACTGAATGAAAATGAGGCATGTCTAGTAACTCCAATTGATAAGCTGCAATACCTATCTCCCCAACATCTTCAAATTTATTGAAATACCTAGGGTTATGTTTGGTTTTCAACTCCAAAATAAGCTTGTGATCGGGGCCACAACTTCAAAAACACTATATCTCTAATCTGAAGTTAGACATCCCAGCGATGCTTGTTTCAAATAAATTATAAACTTGCCATATCCTGTGACGTGTGCTACTTAACACGTTATAAATGAAATTGTAGCTGCTTCTAGATCTCATTTCTTTCCAATAGACCATCAAAAACAGTTTTCACTTAAAGCTTGTCATGATAAATTGAATTATATTTTTACAATTCATCATTCTGCTAATATCTCAGGCGATGTGCCTTAGACTGCATGACTAATAAAAATATAAACTCTAAACGTAGTTTCATCTTTATCTTTTGCAGGGCTTTGTTCTCTACTCCCTAGTGAGACACAAGAAGACACTTGGAAATAATTAAGCAGTTGATCGCATCACAGGATGTCTATAGATGCATGATATTCAGGGAAATAAGAAATCAATCTGAACTGTTGCATAGCCATACAGCACCTCAAGAGCACCAGGGGAAAGACAGAATGTTAAAAAATGTCCACTTTTTTGACCATGTTTCCTGCCAAAGCTCTTAGGTTTCAAAAGGGTTAACCAAGTAAAAGAGTCTGTGTTTATAAAAATGTTGTGATTCTGAAAATGTTAGGATCTAAACAAGAGCTCACTGCCATAAGTTCACTAGAATTCTCAAATTGATTCTATGAGATTTAGTCTTATGAGAGACTATCCAAGTTCTCCGAGATAACAGCTAAGTATATATGATTTTACTAACTGAGAGAAAAGAACTAAAATTTTATGGATGAATGAAAAATTATGCTTACGATTGACTGCTTGGTGCCTCTCCAATGCAAACCGATTCATCAGCTAGTTTTACATGAAGAGCATCTTTATCTATTGTTGAGTAAACTGCAACACAAGGGATCCCCATCTCGTGTGCAGTCCGGATCACGCGAACTGCAATCTCTCCTCTGTTGGCAACCAAAATTTTGTCATCACGGCACGTAACAGAAAGAGCTCCCCCACGTTTCCTAGATTTATGACCAACTCGTGAAGCCTGAAACCTCTGTCTAGGGAAGTGAATCCTATTTCCCGCCGTAAAGCTGCATTGTGAGCTCCTAATTCCTGCTGTCCTCCCCATGAATAAACCCTTTTGTATCATAGAACATAAATTTTAGTCCGAAGGCCAAGTTGATGGTCAGACAGAAATATAGATAAATAAGGCTATAGTGCAGGAAAGACATCCTAATATTGCTAGTTAGAGTCAGTAGTTACATGCATTACTTGTAAATTTCAAGAGTCAAAAAGAAGATATCAACTTTAGCATACAAATGAAGACAAAATACCAGAAAGGTGCAAGTAAGAGGATATCGACAAATTATTCGACAACTAAAAGGAAAAACTGACAAGTACTTACAGGAGGTGAGCGAACGGAGTTACTGCAAAAATTCATGGTGGCAGAGTCCATTTTCGGATCAAGAAACCCGCCTGAAATAACAGAGCAGCAGTAGAAACATTAACCCATTGCCGGAAGCTCGTCATAGAAACGGAAAAAACAGCAATGCAGTGACAATAATCAGCCGCACTTGAACAAATACTTTAATATCACATGCACTAGATCTGCTAACAGAACAAGTACCCCAGTAATGCGCCCCAAGCAATCTTGATCAGAGCTTAGGCTTGTTATATCCGGGGGAGAGGTAGAGAGAGTGGGTGGGGAAGATTTGACGAAAGGGATGTCGATGAAAATGAGGAAGAGGAGAAGTGAGTTGAGTGTGGACTGTGGAGATTGAAATTGAATGCTCCGCCAAAAAGGTTCTAGCTTTTATGAAGGGTTCTATAATTGTTGTGAAACTGGCTTTCTGTTGCGGCTGTTGCTATAGATGGTAATTTTGTATTTTTTCCATTTCTTATTTTATTTATATCTAATTATAAAATGGTTCATAGAGTTTTTTTACGCTTTAAAAAAAAAAAGAAAACCTCCTCGAGGGCTCATGTGAAAATTTATGTTCTGTATTGATAGACCTGTGTGACACTAGCCAATCAATTCATTCAATCGACTAACTGGTCGGGATGATAACCAGAGATTTTTCTGTTCTTGAAGCTCAATCACTAAGGCAGGCTGCTTTCCAAGTCTCCCCACTTTCCAACCTTCTCTGAACTTTTCTTGGTAGGACTCACTCAGTGGAGTTGCAAAGCAAGCCCGGTCCTGCCGACTTGATTTCGAAGGTTCTTGTGCTTGATCGAGTCGAATTGTAAAGACTACATTACATTTGGTATATAGTTGAAATAATTTGAGTCTATTAAAACTAACCTAGAATCGAGTAAATTGGTCCGATTAGTATCGATAATCCAAAAATTGTTGACAATCTTAATTTAGTTTAATGTGTAAATTAGTTGGGCTATACGCGTAATAAATCTATTTATGCGTCTAATTATAAGTTTGTATAGTCTTGAGTAATCAAAATTGGGATGGTATGACAATTAATGGCCAGTACAATTCATCTAATTTGATAAAAATTGAGCACTGAGTAAAATTTTATATATAATTTCAATTTATACATTACCAAAATTTCAAGTGGTTACTTTATTAGCGACAAGAACTAGAAACTCGAGCATTGCTCTTTTATGAAAAAAGAAGAATAACAAAATGAAATATGTGAATGACTGAAATGTATGGGGTAAATGTGTCTTGTAAGTTAATAACCACATACAGTGATGTATAAATACTTAATCTAAGTTCATCAAAACCAAGCTAAATTAATCATAATTCTCAAAATATTTACTATCATTTTCAATCGATATTATTACTAGGGTTGACAAAGTAGTGTTAGGCCTGGCTGGCCCGAGCCAAATGCTAGAACGGGACCAAGTAAGTATTATTTCACTATGAAAATACATTCATGACAGTATACTGCTAGAGATAACTTCCTTATATTTATTGAGAAGCCAACAAAGCTGCTCATGATTTAGCTCATCTAGTAACGACAGGTATTGTAGAGTCGATTTGGACTAAGAATTTTCCATCATAGTTGAAATACACTGTAATAGAGGATATAATGGAATAAAATTATCTTGTTTCTGTTATTAAAAAAAATATGTCCGAAAAATAGTATTTCAAAATGTATAAATGATCAAACTGTCAATGGAGCATATCAGAAAATGAACGAACACTACCTTCCATTCATAAATATAAACCATATGAAAGTGAAGCCTGCTGGATGCTACAATAAACTTCATATTCAAAAGTAAAGTAAGGCCCTATTTGGACTGAAAACATATGCTTTTCTTGTCTTCGGAAAATGCTATTGAATGCTTTAAGAGAAGAATTTACATATTTCTCCATAACCATTGAATGCAATCAATATCAATTAGTTATAATTACTTAGATTGGAAAATTATAAGTTATATGGACTCAAATATTAGTTAAAATTTGGTAAGATGAGAAAATGAGGAAATAAGTTCCGGGCTCCAGGTCCTAAGCAGGGACGGAGGGACACTAGGGCCTGGGGGGCCCATGGGCCCTCCCAGTAATTTTAAAAAAGTCCAAGGGTATTTTAATAATTTCATAAATACTTATTAAAAAAATAAAAAAATAAAAATAGATATGTACAAATATGCATGCACATAAATAGGTATTCTGTATACCTCTACGGCCTCTGTTTTGCTAAACATAAAACATTGCTCCGCCTCCACTCCACGCCGTTTCTTCATCCTCTCCTTGCCGTTGTCGTCGCCACTGCAGCAGTTACGATCGTCGCTAAAAGTCGCCGTTTTCCGATTCCAAGCTCGCTTACTTCTCTTCTCTCCAATTTTCTAGTGACGGCGGTGAGCTCTGCGTTTTTCAATTTTTCTCAATTCTTCTTGGGCCCCCAGTCTAAAAATTCTGGCTACGTCACTGGTCCTAAGTGTCAGTTGACTCCTAATAACCACCTACAATGATATATAAATGAGTAATATAAGTTCAATTCAAATAATCTTAAATATTCGTAATTCTCAATATATCTAATGTTATTTACCAATACTAGGCAAAACAACAGGTCAAGCTGAGCCAGCTCGAACCCCCCGTGCTAAAATGGCAAATATCACCAAACTCAAGTTAATTTACTTGATATATCTACACGTCATTGGTTATTGATGCCGATATTTATATCAGCTCCAAGTCTTTGGTAGAGACAATATAAGCATGAAACAAAGCATGGACTTCTTGATGCCGATGTTCATATGATTTTTTTCCGTGTATAATTCATTTACACTTTATAATTATATTTAGCATATGTCTTATGCCTTTTGTTGCTAGAGGTTGCATGATATAGATCACCACGTCCACGATCATAATTACGATTAGGCCCATGTCCATATTGTTTTCCACAATCATGTTCATTCTCTTGTTTAAACGTGGCATTGACTTCGGACAATGCAATATTACTTGTTAGTTGTAGCTCGTGGTTTTTCACGAGCAACTTATTATTTTGCTCGAAATCAATAAACAAGATATAAGTTCATAGTATTTTTTGAAGCCATGTACTCCTATATTTTTGTTGTGTGGACACATTTGAGTAATGAAAAGTAGATAGTGGTTTCTTACGCATGTCTTCATAGGTAATTGTTTTTTTTTTTTTTTTCACAATTCACAATTATATGCACTCACAGTTATTAAATATTTAATATTTTTCCGGAATACAAACTTTATTTCATGTGTATATCAGAAACAAATCATATTAATACAATGAGACAATATTGTGTTTCATCAAGAACTTTAACAATTCATTTTTAATAATTTTCAAGATTATTAAAAAATGGAAGTCATATTTTTCATGAAACTATATAACATATTAGTGCAATGTATTGCATGAATCATTCTAAAAAATTATATTAATAATATCCAATAAAAAAATTACTAGCACAGATAAAGAAATAATACCTAATATAATCTTTAGGATATAAATTTAATTTATTTATTTATTGACTTAAGTACTATTTAAAAGATATAATTTTTTTATATATATAGACTTAAGATCAATTTTGAAACCAACGATGATAGAAATTAAATTTATTTAATTGACCAAGTGCAATAGAAAAACAAGAGAAATAACAGATCTAGGCCACCCACAATCCACATTCATTCATTATCTAATATTTTATTTTTATTTTTCATGAGTTCCATATAACATTTTATCATATCTCTTACTAAATAAATAATATCCACAACTATATTCATTCACCATTCCTTGCATTATTCATTAATCTCATCTCTTATTATTTTTATTTATTTTTTATTTCTTATGTTTATTATATATTTTAATTAAATTAAAATTTTGATTTAATTAAAAATATAATTTTCATTGAAAATAAGAAAAAAATATATATTAAAAATTCTAAAATTACATTATTGAAATCCGAAAAATTACATAATTGAGAATCTAATCATTCATCAAGGGGACTAAAGTGCACCCAGATTTCTTTGATTAAATCATGTTGGAGACAATCGTGGTTAGCACCATCTCATGACGACTTACGATGCCTTAAGTATTATCGGAAAGCTTGTGGCGCACCTTGATCTGGGGCGTCTATTGAGGTCGAGGAGCCAATCATGTCCTCATCTACCCAATAAGGGGCGTTCACTCATTCGTCCTCGATAATCATGTTGTGCAATATAATGCACACATACATGATATCGGTAAGCACATACCCGAACCACATACGCCCCGAACCTTTGATGATCGTGAACCATGCTTGTATAACGTCGAATGCTCGTTCCATATCTTTACGCATAGACTCCTGCTTATGTGCAAAACGAGCTCTTTTGGGCTCGGTTAGATATGAGAAGGACTTCACGAATGTCGGTTACCTTAGATAGATGCCATCGGCGAGATAGTAGTCCATGTTATAGCGACGTCCATTGGCCGTCAATTGTATCGTTGGTGCCCTACCGTGGAAGACGTAGTTGAAGACGTCCGAGTGGTTGATGACGTTTATGTCGTTGTTGGATCCAGGTACACCAAAAAATGCATGCCAAATCCAGGGTCGATGGTCGGCGACTACTTCTAGCACAATCGTGAGATGAGAGCCTTTGTGGCCGCTAGTGCATTCACCACTCAACGTTGTTGGGAAATTTTTCCACTGCCAGCGCATGCATTCGATGCAACCAAGCATGTTGGGAAGTTGTGACGTACCTCGTGCATACGAAGCAATTGTTTGTAGTTTTGGGTTATGGGCGCCTAAGATATTTTGCGTTGAATGCGTCGCAAATGCCCTTGCATAATCATTTCAAGCATTGTCACATCGTGGTCTCGACGGCGTGCAAGTACTCGTCGAAAATATCAGAATATCTGTCGGTCGCGAGCTGTCGGATTGCCGATGTACACTTTTGTAGTGTTGAAAGGCCTTGTCGCTCGAGCCCGTCCGGCCCTTCTTGGAAGTATTCTTCACGCACCGCCAATGTATTTGCTATGCGCACGAATAAGTCCATGCGCATAAGGAACTGACGACGAAATACATCTCCCCCGATCACGTTTCATTGGAAAAGTAATCCGCCATGAGTCAGGGGCGACAACTTCTGTTCCCGGTGCACGCACTTCCTAGATCAAACTTTATCTCCGGCGGAGGCTGCAAATATTAGCTCGCAGTGGCCAATTGAATAATCGAAATAAGGTTCTTCACACTCTCGTCGTCTGAACTGTTATCGTCGACGTCGACACTATAGTATGAATTCATAATTTGCAAGAGAGTTGGAGAGAAATATGGAATGAAAGAGAAAATTAAGAGAAAATGAAGAATATGAGATGAATGGTGTGAAGATGAAGTGGGGAACATGGAGGTATTTACAAGAGGTGATGGAATAATAATAATAATAATAATAATAATAATAATAATAATAATAATAATAATAATAATAATAATAATAATAATAATAATCGGTCAAAGACCGTTGTCCAATTGTACAATTAAAAAAATAAAAAAGTTTTAATATAAAATCTAATTTTTTGAATAAAAAAAGAAAAAAGAAAAAGAAAAAATATGCATACATGATACCCACTCGCACACCCAGTGAGTACATCCGCATGATCGTGATTGGCCGAGAAGGGGAAGACGAGTGCACTCTTTCCCTTCGCCGTGAGAGGTTCGTCTCGCCAACTATCCTGCAACGCATCTCGCACCCAGCTCGTCCTGGAGGAACAGACTGCAAAAGCGGCATTGCGGATGACCTTAATAACTTCAATGACAAATATCAAAAGCAAAATTATTAAATTTATCTTACCAAGTAGAATTATCATGATGATAATACATTGTAAATTTAAAATCTCTATTTATAAAGATATAGATTCAGGGCATTTAAAATTTATTTGGTCATCACTCCATACATACAGATAATACTAACAACAATTATAGATCTTATAATACTTTTATTACATATATTATTTATCCGACTTACATATGTGAAAATCGTAATTACTAGTAAACAATTTTTAGTTAGTGTTAATATTATAAGGGCCGTTTGGAGCCATATTAAGATATAAAGAGATAGATAGTGTAAAATGAATTTTAAGATAAGAATTTACCGTGTGCAAGTAAGATAATGATTTAATATTGTTGTTTGGTAGGTGAGATAAAAATCAAGATAAAATAAGTATAGTGTTTGGTAGATTATATAATATTATAGATGAGATATAAAATGATATTTTTATCCTTATAAAAATATAGATTTATTTATCTTATTTTGCTAATTTAAACATTATTTAATCAATATAAATTTAGCATTAATTAATCTAGTTAAATTAAGATTTATTAATTTATGTAAATTTTGCTAAATATTAATTTATATAAATTAATCTATATATATATATATATATGTATATTAATTAATTTAGATAAATTAATCATGATTTTGTTAATTAACATTTTGTCCTTATAAAAATTGATTTTTTTTAAAAATTTAATTAATCTTAATTTAAAATTATTTAATTACTTAATTATGAATTAAATTTTAATAAATTAATAATTTGTTCATTAAATCATT
Organism: Monilaria moniliformis; assembly: GCA_034509125.1. Classification (NCBI taxonomy): domain Eukaryota; kingdom Viridiplantae; phylum Streptophyta; class Magnoliopsida; order Caryophyllales; family Aizoaceae; genus Monilaria; species Monilaria moniliformis. Next base: position 8,612 of record JAYDZE010043754.1, on the reverse strand, counting down.
TTAATTTAGGGCTTCTAGTCCCAACCCCCACCCCTACCCATTAATTCCTTCCCACCCGCCTCCGCGTACGCCGTAGCCCCGTGCCCCCGCTACCGCCACAACCACCGCCTCTTTCACCACAACCTTCACCACAACCCTCACCACACCACCGACAAAACACACATATAATCATTAATTCACACACACAAACCTCAATCAAACCGAGAAACACACACACACACAGATCTTAATCGGTACACACAAATAGAGAATTGAACTATAAAATGAAACTAAAATTAGAGAATCAGCTAAGATTTGCCCAAGAATCATCACTGCCTTGCCAAAGTTTAACCCAAAAATCCAAAACACATTACAGACACAATCGATTTCGGTAAGGGTGAAAGACAAGGTAGCCGGAAGTGGCTTAGTCCTCAATCAAATCGAATCTAGAGAGCGAGTCATCGCCATGGCTGCCAACCCAGTTGTGAGACATTGCCGTCTGGTTTTCCTGCCAACTGCCGGTCACTGGCCTTCTCCTTCCATCAAATCAAAGCCAAGCCTCGAACAAAATCAACGGTCATCATACATAGGCGCCAACCCCCAAAATCAAAGCCCACAATCCACGGACGGCTAAAATCGAAGCCCATAGTCAACGAACAGCCAACGACCAGAAACCATTCACAAATCCTTCGCCCTCACCAATTAATCGAAGACACGAATCAGAGTCTTCATCTTCACCAAGAAATCGAGGGCATGTGTTTGTCCAATCAAGAAATCGAAGCACAAAATCGGAGCCTTCCAAAAAGGCGTCCAGAAAATGTCACAGGGGTAAAAAGGACGAACCTGTGAATTGTCGGGGTTACTGTTGTGTGTGAGAAAACTATCTCACCATTCACAAACCGTCGCAGTCACATGTCAACAATGAATAACATGCAAATCGAGACAGACCCTGTTAATTTAATACGAGCCTCACTTTTACCTATTTCGGATACCAAACAACAAAATTACACTGTTACTTCAAGATTTGTTATCTCTAACTAGATGAAACCATCCTACCAAACGCTCCCTAAATATATAGTATATCGGTATAGTTTTGTAATATGTTTATTTGCCCTAGTTTTCTGGCTTTTGTATTTAGAGCTAAGATGTGATGTGAATTACTTAAAAGTTAAAACTACTAAACCCTGATTACTTAAGCCTACTAATCTCATAATTAGAAACTCCTTAATTTTTTTAGGTAAGTGATAATCAAAAACTTAATTTCGACCAAACTAGTGAGTGAATGAAAAAATTTAGGCTCCTTTCCTTCACCATCCTTTTTCTTTGGTGAAGCATTTCACCGTCTCTTTCCGCACTGCAATTTTGTTTTGCGTTTTCCAGCTACACCAGAACCAGATCCACCCCATCTCTCTCCCTCTCTCTCTCTAGATATTACGTCTCTGTAAATAGATGCGGCGCAATTATTCGCGGATTAGCAGGATACATGCATTTCTGAGGAAGTAGGAAGCTCCTTCATCTGATCAGACGACCAAAATGAGCAAAGTTTCATTGATCGTCTACATCACTGTCGCCGTCGTCGTCCTACTCCTAATCTCCCGCTCCTCCAACAACAAGTCCCACCGCCACCGCCACCGCCGCCTCAAGGTCCGCTCCAACTTCACTTTCACAGCCCCCACCGATCCCCACCACCTTCACGACCGCCTCGCCGCCGCCGCATTCGACCCCTTGGTCGCCGGAATCGAGCGCAAGCGCGAGGACAAACAATGGGAGCACCAGTACATCCAAGCTCACCACCCTAGTTCGACTCCGACCGAGTCGCCCGAGCTGGAGTGGGAGGATTTCATGAACGCCGAGGATTACCTCAACGACGAGGAGAAGTTCAATGTGACTAACAGGTTGGTGCTCCTCTTCCCCAACATTGATCTCGACCCGCCGGATGGCTACGTCAGTGCGAGCGAGTTGACTCAGTGGAACTTGAAGCAGAGCCAGAAGGAGGTGCTGCATAGGACCGAGAGGGAGATGGAAGTTCACGACAAGAATAAAGATGGATTCGTGACTCTAGCCGAGTATGAGCCGCCGAGCTGGGTCGTAAATTCAGGTCAATTTTGATTGGATTCTTTCTGCCCCAATTGTTTATGTCTTAGTTTTTCCCAGCATTGCGGAGTTGACTTTAACATTTGTATCTTTTCAGCGCTTTTGAATCAGTCATCTTCTATTTTGCTTGAATGTTGAGAATATGATGACTGAGATTTTAAATGCAATAACAACTCCACCAATTGAACTCAACCTAGAGTCGTTCATTTATGTAGTGTCTGCTATTTTTTCTTCTTGTTTCTAGGTGTTGGTAGTTTGATCTTAGCCAGAAAGTAAGTGTCTAAAGTCAGACCATTTTTGTGAAGTACTGTTGAGTGTTTACTCTGTGCTTTTTGGATCAGAATATGGTGATGATATTCAGGACAAAGCATGTTTGACTGTTGTAAGTATAATAACTAGTTAAGGTAACATCTATAGGGGCATGTTGGGTTTTTATGGAATTAGATGTGGACCAGGATCCGAGTACTGAGCTTTGTCACTTTGAAAACATAGGAATTGCTTGATAATGTTGATTTTCTCCCTAATCCAGACAACAACTCATTTGGATATGATATGGGCTGGTGGAAAGAGGAGCATTTTAATGCATCAGATGTAGATGGAGATGGTCAGTTGAATATCACAGAGTTCAATGAGTAAGTTTCTGACGAGCTCAGGAGCTTAACTTTCAGAGGGAGTTTAATCTTTTTTTTTTCCTGGGCTTTTTTTCTGTTGGTGTTCTTTTGTCACCTACTCAGCTTAATTCATTTTCCTTTTTTTGTTGTAGCTTTCTGCATCCATCTGATACAACCAATCACAAATTGCTTGAGTGGTTGTGTAAGGAAGAAATAAGGTACTCTGGCTGTGCCATAATTTTCCTTTTATACGTCATGATTTGTGCTTATTGCCCAATGAGTTGACTATGACACTCGATTTGTAGGTGAATAAACTTGCTTTAACACTATAAGTAACCTTGAAATTATGGGTTACTATTGTTGTTCCATCTTTGGAATGATGTTATCATTATTGAACTGTACATTGGACAATCTACCACCTCTCGACTATTAAGATTTAAGCATAAATGTATAATATAAAAAAGATGTACCATGCAAATGCCTACTGTGCACTTTTTAGCTTTTGGAATGATTTATTCTGAACTGAAACGCTCTTAATGAAATTTTACTTACGAGTGCTGATAAAATTACTTAGAGAAACATTATTTGCTCATCTACAAGATTTTCCATGTATGAAAAGTCTAAAGCTATGCTGCTATTCATTTGTTTCTAGTGATTGTTGCAGAAGATCTTTCATTCTATGTCTGAAAAGTTGTTGTGGCATGCTTCTATTGATTGTTGCAGAAGATCTTTCATTCCATTTCTGAAATGTTGTTGTGGCATGCTTCTATTGATTATTACAGAAGATCTCTCATTCTATGTCTGAAAAGTTGTTGTGGCATGCATCATATATATATATATTTAACATGTGACTGATGTATAGTTTCTTGTTCTCTTATATTTTCTTAAACTTCCAAAGTAGAAGGGTGAAGATACTCATCTGAAGTTGTATTGGTCTGAATTATGAAATATATAATGTATGCTGAAATATCACAACTAGATTGAAGTCATCAGTTAAATTGAAAAAATTGAAGCTCGACTAGGAAGTGTCTCACCAGTGAAGGCTTAAGTTATAGCTTGACAGATACATAATGTCTTCAATTTTGATCTTGGATAGTTAAGTTAAAATAACAATAATAAGACAATGACTAAAAATAGCTGTTTAGGAAAAAAAAAAACATTTAATTGAGTTCCTGAATACATACTGATTCTTGTTCATCTCAGATTTCCATAATTAAACAGTTATATATACACTCTATATATGAGAAGTTCTTAGAATCATGATGATTTGCTGTGGACCAAGTCATGGAGAGAATCTTTGACGCCAATGCTTTTCTGCTTCCTGACTGTTAATTTTGTAATCTCTTTGGGGTTTCTCGTTTCCTGCTTGCCTAATCATTGATAAGTTTTAATACAATTCTGCTTATTATCAAATAGGCAAAAGCAGAACAGACCTTATATTGAAGCTATTCTGTTTTTCTTTCTAACCTTATTGAAGAATTTTTGATAAAAATGCCTTTGCAAATTATTAAATTTTAAGCATAAAATTAGGTCATCTTAATACAATATGCAAAGTTATCCTGTAGTCTTAGTTAATATATTAACTTTGAATATGTGCAGATGAGCAGCAGGACTTTTATCTATGTAATCTAAGACGATTAACATTAATAAAAACAATTAGTATGGATCTGTGCACTATCTGGTCCAATGAGTGAATTTCAGGTTTAAGAGCGTTATTTATTCTTTTTAAATTTTTAAGAATCTATGAGGTGGGATATGGTTGGGGGCTTGATCACAGGGTCTCCTTAGAGAGGGTATTGGCACTATCGTCTCTGACTGGGTCTTTGGGCTTCAATAAAAATCCAGAGGGCTGGATGGAACACATTGCAGGAAAGCTTTATCATTTTAGGTTGAATTTGCTAGATAATGACTATTTCTAGAAAGTTGTTTCAGCAGTTTCTTTGTCCAAAAGACCGAATTCAAAATATTTGAGGTTCCAACCATTTATTTCTTATGGTGCAATTTGTGGAATCTCATCTAGAATTTTTGATATGAGAACATTAAGGTTTTAGCAAATGATCTAATTAGCTGGCTTTTGAACGAGTTCTGTAGATAAGTGTGAGGTATCTTATTTTTTTTAGTTTTGGTTAGATCTCACTCACCTGATTCATAACAAATAAATACAATTTATTTAGTTTAACACATATCTGGTTGAGTGTGAAGTTAATTGAATAAGGAGCTGGCCATTCAACATTGTGTTGTGGACAAAAAAAAAAAGTCTTAGTTTTGATTCTTGACCACTTTTTCAAAAAGTTCTGTGTAAGACCAAGCAATTGGCATGCTCGTGAGGAGGCACACTGATAATATTAAACTACTAACTGGAGATCTCTTGTACAACTTTAGCTGTTTATTTCAATTGAGTTATTCCAATTAAGTTCTTGCATGTAGAAATTTGTGAGAACAAATTGCAGATCACTGAAGATGCTTTATGGTGTCTTTGGGTATCTGGACCTCAAGTTTTTCTGTATGTGTATGAGAGATAGAGAACAAATCACTACTTAGCATGGTTTTGAGTTGCTACAGAGCAAGACTAATTGGAAAAAATGTGACTATTTGATTCATATTTTGCATCTGGACTTTTATGCTGCAGCTTTTTAGTTATGATGTTTAGTGAGTTTCTCTTGTGGAGGTAGAAGGGCAAGAGACATCTGACTACATAACTTTAGACATCAGTATCATTAATATATAAGTTATAAATTTCTTTCCTTTCATATATAACGAAGTTAAATGCAGAAAAACTTTTTCTCTGGTTAGATAGCCTATTTCTTGTGAAGGAGACGTTTTACATTTTTCCATTTTCTGTATGATTTATTGGAAAGTGATATATAGCTAATTTCCTCATTTTCATTGTCATCTGCTCCACTTAAGGGAAAGAGATACCGATAAAGATGGGAAGATTAACTTCAAAGAATTTTACCATGCAATTTATGACTTGATTAGAACACATGGTGAAGGGGTTCATGATTCGTCACATGAATCTGCTGAGGAGGCCCCAGCAAAAACATTGTTCAAGCAGCTTGACAAAGATGGTGATGGGTAATCTACTGATACATCAAGTCCTGAATTGATTGGATGGTTGATTGATCAATTGGGACAAATATTTTTATAAATGGGGAATTAACCTAAAATTTGTGTTGCAGTTATTTGTCACATGAAGAATTGCTGCCGGTTATTCGAAAAATACATCCTTCGGAGCGCTATTATGCTAAACAGCAGTCAGAGTACATCATGCAGCAGGTACGTTTTGCACTTATGTTCAATTTCTTTGTGGAGAAGTATTTAAGATCACATTGTTAATGAATCATGTCTTTCGTTGCTCAGCACTTTGACGATTTCAGTGGGAAAAGGCCATAAAGAAACGGACTTGTTGCATATGTGTATAACTTTGCAATATGATTACAACAAAAGCATTCTGCTTCCTCTCTTGAAATTTAGTTATGTGCATGGATCTTGTGTTTCACTGGCAGACGAATTCTGCAACTTGTGTTTTGAATGAACTAGTGGACCCTTTTCAATATTAAAAAAGGGGCATAACTCAAGATCAATAGTCTTAACTTCAGGGTGGCTGATTCAATCTTTTAAGTGGCTTTCTTCTAGGTTAGCCTTCTTATTATGATGGTAAAGGACTAGGTGAAGTAAATTCCAGGCTTCCAGCCTATTCCCAGGTTTTTCTTTAGATGGTCTTTGACCTAGAAGTAGTAAGAAGTAAAGAATAGATATCATATTTGTGGTAAGCGTGATAATTATCTTGGTTTCCATAAATATTTTAACTTTTTAGACCTAGGGTTATTGGAACATAATTGCTTTTCAAAAAGTCAACTGCTTTGATGTCTATATATAATTCTTGTACCAAAGGGTAATTTAGTAACAGGGGCTAGTTTTACATACTATTATAACTTTGGCTACTTTTTATGTTTACTATAGCAACATGGCTATCTTCAATGATTATACTGACAATTAAAATAGTATCATTAAAATAAAGTTGTCATTGCTTCTGTACATCCTATATAACTTCCTTATCCCAGACTTATCATACAACTGGAAGTACCTAAACATCCTTGAACTTTGTAAATGAAATTGAAAACTCTTGTACACAAGCTCCATGGCAGTCCTTTATCCAATAGTAGTGTTGCCTTTTCTCAGTAATAGCCCATCCCAGCCGGAACAAAATTTGGCACATGTTAATCATTTATATCTTATAGTTATATCTATTAGGGAGTGTTTACTTTAGGTGATATGGTAAATAGATAAATATAATATAGGTTAATCCACCAATACGTTGATGCACTATTGAGTTTGTTCGATACGTAATCCTTCAAGTACTCATAACTATTCTAAATCTGATCTATCATAGAAAGTATATGCCCTCTTAGACTATTTCTTAACAAATTAGAGTCGCAATGATGCCAACAACAGTACGGGATCACTTTGAAACCCTTTGGGGCTTGAGAGAAAGGCTTTGAGGACAACTTACAACCCAAATCAGTCTGTATTGGTGCCTAATGTACAAAGAAGAGCCTTTGAGTGATTTGTCTAGTTATTGTATACCAGACTAGCTTGATTATCTAAGAACCAGCTGTACAACTGAGTTATATGTTGTCTTTTATTTTAGATCATTGTTCATTTCTTGCTAGAGAAATCTTTTATTTTCTGGCAATATTCAGGTCACTCGACCAGTTGCTTATTTCTAATTTCTAATATTCTCCATTTATTTTCTTCTATGCTGGTATTTGGTCCTTTTTACTTGCCATTTCTTCTGTGCTTTTTCTCCAATCATCTCTCTCTCTCCCCCTCTCTCTTGGCATTAGCATACTTCACAGAACCTGTAAGTTGAGCTTCCCTGGAAGACTAGCTACTTGTTCAGACACCATTGAAGTGTGAAGTTGTAATTTTGCAGGCTGATACAGATAAGGATGGGCGTCTGAGTTTGACAGAGATGATTGAGAACCCATATGTCTTCTATAGTGCTGTATTTGATGAAGATGAAGACGAAGATTATGATTACCATGATGAGTTTCGCTAGATCCATCCACGATTGACTGGTGGCCGAGATTGTGGTTTTACTCAGAAATACAATATGCTTCTTTAACCCTTTAACCTCAAACAACTGATGCAGGTCTGCTGGTAGTAACACAATATCTCAATTTTTGTTCCTTAAACTTGTACTATAACCCCCCCTCCCACCCCTAAAAGAAAAAGGTCTAGAATATTTGTAACTATGAACTCATAATTTACGTGTGGTTTCCATATTGCAGAATATAGGGAATTGGTATTTCAATAGTGAAAATTCTTGGAACCGTCAGAAGAAATATCATATTGTCAAATACTAATTTTCATTTATTCTCTCTTTTATGGACTAAGGTTGTAGACTGATTTCTGGTGGTTTGATCAATACTAAAGAATGTGCGGCGAATAAAATTTCTCCACAAACATGTCTCACACAGTCACGCTCGATTTTGATCCAGACATATATGTAAAAGAAAGTATCTGTTCTACTACTGTAACGTAATTTGACATTTTTTTTTGTTTTGCACAAATAATTGTGACATTTTGTCAGTAATTGGATTGGAAAAATATCAATATAATATGATTATAGAGAAGTATCTCAGACACAAAAATTCCATGTTTTTAGTAGAAACGGAGCAAATTGTACTTTTATGTGCAATCTGTTGGAGTTTTAACAAAAATATCGTACTGATGGGCTGGGTCCTTGGTGGAGGCATTGTAATATTTTTTATTTTTCTTCTCCATTTTGGTGACGTTTAACGTCTAATTAGGCAAATAAGGATCCCACATGTGAATCTGGTTGCCAACTCCATTTCATGACATAAGAAATAAATCAGCCCTAGGGATAAAATGAAAGCAATTTATTAGTACAACTTTTACAAG
>JAYDZE010043643.1:0-26561 GCA_034509125.1 Monilaria moniliformis | reverse complement strand
TACTGACGTACAAGGACGTCCCATTAAGCAACCCACTATCGAGGAGAGCCGCATTCTGTTGGAGGCTGTCAAGGGCGCGCAACAACTAAGCCATGAGAACAAAGGTATAGGAGTACAACTTGGGGAGAGGAGATGGATTAAGCCAAAGCCGGGACGATATAGAGTAGACGTTGATGCCCTTTTCAATCCGAAGCGGCACATGTTCGGAGTTGGGGTTATTATCCGCGATTGGAATGGTGAGATCATCTGTGCAAGGTCTCGGAGAACGGCCCTCGCTCTTCGGTTATGCTAGCTAAATCTTAGCCGTTGTAGAGGGCATCACCCTTGCAATGGATTATGCCAATTGAAGTCTTCACAGACTCCATTCTCGCTGCCAGAACCATGGCCGATGAGGGGGGAACAAAGGAGCTGCTCCCAGATGATTTAGCTGAGATTCTCGGAGTGGCACGGGAGAACATGCTCATTGGAGTCCGCCACATGTATCGTTCAGCCAATAGAGCTGCGCACCTGCTCGCTCGTTTTGCTAGGAATATCGAGTCCACAGTTGAGTGGCGTGATAACTACCCTCCGGATTTATGGGATGTAATTAACTCTGATATTTTGGAATGAATTCGTATTTTGCTGTAAAAAAAAAACAAAATTGGGCATGGAGATTAAGAAGAGAGTATTTAGACTATAAAGTGGTGGTAGTCCACTTGCTTAAACTCAATTAAGTAAAGGAAAAGTAGGAGAAAGAAAAAAAAAAGTGTTTTAACCAAAAAGTAAGAAGGACCCACATGTTCCCTCTAGTACAATTAGGACCCTAATTTATTACCTTTTTTTGGACTGAGACATTATAAGTGGGACAGCTCAAAAAGAAAATTGAGACATTATTAATGAGACATGGGGAGTAATAGAATAGTGGAAATGGCCCAGTGTCACCAAATTAAGAGCGACCCATTTATAATATTTAAGCAAATAATTTCAAAATTATCTGATGATTCTTTTAATTGTTTTTGTAACTTCTAATAGTTATTTAAGGAAGCAAATAATCTATAAGTAATATATTTATTAATGTAAATTATCAATTAATCTGTTGGCAAAATACAAAATTTATTCGTAAAAAATCAATTAATGTACCCCCATATCAACAACTTCACTATTACAAAGTCCAAAATACCATACCCGCACAGGGATACTAATAGTTCAAAAAATTGAGTAGACAATCAGTTAGAAATGTGAACCCAATTCCAAGGGTTTAAAAAGACATACCCCTGGTTTATACTTTGGAGATTGGGATGCCAATTTATTGAATAACTGCATCAGCTGGACAGGACTTTCTTTCTCATACCGCAAAGCATAGAGCATGACTAAGCGCAGTCGGTCAATATCTGAGACATTTTCATTATTTAACAGGTTTGTAACAGCCTGCATAGGAGCACACAGTATAAGAGAGTTACAGGGACACTTCCTTAATTGGAACTGATTATAAGTCCAACAATATCCAAGGGATGGCATCTCAAGCATCTTAATGCAGAACTTCAGATATAGACTCAAGAAAAAAATAAATCATGAAGGAAAACCTTTATACCCATGGTTTGGCCAGTTGGCCTGTTTAGTAACTTCTTATTATTCCTAAGCTTTAGAAGAGAAAGATTTTGATATTACTTGAATTATGCTCCATTGTCCAACTTATAAACAAGGGGCAAGCTAATAGAATCCGATACCATTATTTCTCAATCCAGTAATCAAAATACTCATTCATCATCAAATAATAACATCAAAACATCTCCATAATAGATTAATGAGTTGAGATTAGATCGACACTCTGAACTAGCCAAGTTATAGAAGCTTTACGTCATTCAGCCACAATGCTCATGACATCAATGGTATATATATCTCAAACAAGATAACACCAAATTGGATCCCAACAATTCTTTTCTAGGAAACACTCTGTCATCTTCAGTGAATCATGACAATCCAAAACCCAATTAATACTAAAATATTGAATATTCCAATCTTTGACAGAATAGAAGCTGATATCCTCAATTGTGAATTTTACATAGTATTTCTTGCATAGAACGTAAAACTATCCAAATTTATCTCTTCCAATCGCTCAAATAGTAACTTTTATGCTCCATTCGCAGGAGCATGCTGCAGCATCTCTACATATTAGTGACTTAATTATATTTAAATACTCATTACACCGACCATCCATTTTATTTTATGCCAATGTCAGGCATGCTTAGTCATCTATTGAAAATTTGAAACAAGCATCTCAAAAATTAGGACCAATGGGAAAATACTTGGAAGAAATTTATACAAAATACTTGAAAAAGCACCATTGTACCTCAAACGCTGCCCCTTGCCCACCATTGCAAGCTAAATCTTGTTCTGTTTGTGAGACTAACATTAGTTTCCGCTCTTCAACAATCCTACTCATTTCGGTAACCAATGTCACATGCTTGGAAACATTGCCATGCATTTTTCTGTATTCTGGGTAGTTGTCAACAAATTTAGCCATGTCCTCTGCAAAATTATTATTTCAACATGTTTGAGATTGCCATCAACGGCATACAAAGTTACAGATACAGAAAGAAGAAGATATTATACAGTATCTGTCTGAAAAAGACGTATGACTGCAGACGAACCTATTGTTTGTATATTCTGATTACTTTTTGCAATTTTTTGGAAATCATCCACCAACTTTTTGATATTCATCCCAATTTCTCCAAGATTCTCGTACATGTTGGCTTTGAAAAAGGGATCTTGCTCAGAAGACAGTACAACCTCCTGAGAGCGTGAAAAATTAATTGTAGACTTTGTAGTTACAAACTTCCTCATTCATTGGAAATGACAAAGCAGAAAGCCACGTTATATTGAAAAGAATAACAACCTTGTGGTCCTTTGATGACTTGCCAATGTTTCTGAGATCTACTTTATTGTCTTGAATGCCTATCAATTCATGAACCATTGCCTACAGATAACAATAGCAAATAAATTGTCATATTCAGAAAGAATATATGTAATACAACACCAATATCCTTTTTTGGGAGCCAGTGACCTGATATGTCCATTGATTAAGAAGGGGAGTTACAGGGTCATCTCGCCTATCGAGAATAAGCAACAAGGGAGAAACCTCTGAACGCCGAAAATCAAAAAGACCACTCTCCTGCTGATACATCAGCTTCTGCAGAAACCAAAATTAAGCCCAAATCAGTTCTACACTATCTTCCTTGAGCATTTAGAACAAGTGAGTAAGTGAATCCAGTGAGCACGCTATTCACTATAGGAACTTTTCTGTCATCAGATTTAGGTTTTGTTGAAGGAACAAAGTGATGCTTTTAAATCTTGTTGAAAGCCCAACGGCATGTAACTCACCAATGCTTCTTGTGCTATCCTTTTAGCTATATCAGATGTCCGTGAATAACGAATAACAGGTCTACGTTTTAGAGCCAGGAAGATGGCAGCAATCCCATCAATAACTTGGTCACAGAAGTGCTGTAAACCTGATGGATCCACCACTGCTGGAAGCATATACATATGGTTTGATGGGATATTTAGGGAGAAGTGATGGGAATCAAGTGCAACAAAGTCAGCATAGAATTCCTGCATACCAAAGAAATAGATATAGGCCAATGTTCATCTACATGAATAAAATCAAATGGCAGACCATTTATGATTAAAAAGTAGAGTTCTTAAAAATGCCAGTTTCCTTGCAGTGTAGACCAATTGAAAAAACTAAGTTTTTAATCAATGCAAATTTAATTGAAAATTTGAAATCAGTTAACTCTAGAAGCAAGTGCAAAAGAGCCACTTCTAACAAATTTGAAGTACCTGCACTTGTTGAACTATTTCATGCTCATCTGCATCGGCTAAATTGTGCAGCTGAGTGTCTTTCAACATATTGGAGAAAACTGTAACAACATGACCAGGCAGTAGGGACTTCAGTCACTCATCACAATACACTCCACTAATATAAGATGCCACCAATTAACTAATCATAAGCAGCTTCCGGAGCAAAATCTGAATGAATTTCTGACAGCAAATTAACAAACCAATTCCTACTCTTCGGTGATGACTAATGCGTGATGTAGATAAAATCATAAAACGATACTCACATAGGTGGTACTCTCCAAACCGAGGATGATTCAGCTGATGTCTCACAAGTACTACGTTCTCAGATGTTGGACGGAGAAAATAAACAGCTTTCAGGTGCGACATGGGTTCTTTTGACATCGAAATGGAATCTACAAGTTCCACCAGAAACACTTCTTTCTGAAGCAGCTCTGATTGTGAATATACAACACTTACCACGCTAACCTGCAGCCAATTTTGAAGATTCAACTTGAACAAATAAGTGGGCAATCAGAGACTCTGAACTTTGTTCCATTTTTGAAATATACATAAGCACAACGAATCTTCAACCAAAAAGCTAACTAGCATCTTGAATTCTGATAAAAGAATATGTGATCAGTTCACTTAACCCTCCCTACTTTCACTCTATTGTTCATTGTAGTCATAATTATTATTATAGAGCCAAACAAATTGAGCTCATTTAGCCCATAGTTCAGGACGTTACAGTCTAGTGATCTCGTTCCCACCCATAAAACTAAAGAAATACAAATTCCCAATTCGAATCATGAAAATACGTACTCACTAAGGTTCCTAAATTTACTTCTGACATCAAATGTCCTAGAATAAAGACGCTCAACAATCAATTAAGAACCATAACAGAAAAATAACATAAACCAACGAATCGAGATTGAAATTTCAACCATAAAAGATACAAAAGAGCATGCGAAATCACCGTTTGAGAATCGAGGATGAGAACTTTCATGCCGGAAATGTCATGTAACATTCGATTGACGTAATCTCGTACAATCGTAATCAGCACCATTTTTCCCTTCTTTTTTTTTTAATTCAGTTGGATTGTCGATCTGATCAGTTTGTTTTCACAAAGCTTTGATTGGGGGTTAAGAATTGTCGAAATAGGTAGATCAAGCAGCAAGAGATTCAGGTGAGGGAAGTCCTGTACGACGTCATCGGTCAGCGCGGACCAGGTTCTTAAAATTGAAAACGGAGTCGCAAAAACGTTGAGGCCACATGTAGGGGTGCAAAATCGGATAGCGGGTAGACCGGATATCGGTCGGGTACCTGATACCCGCAAATGTCGTTGACGAGTTCGATGTCGGGTATTTTATATTTAATTTGTCGGGTATCGGGATATCCGAATACCTGACTTAATACCCGATTTTATGAGCCCTAAATTCTAATTTCTAAAACTATATGTTCTTTCTTCCTAATTTTTTGTATTGGTAAATGGTAATTAGCATTATGAATTAACTAATTTCATTTATCTTATTAGAAATTATTGAATTTTATATTTTTTATGTGATAAAAATAAAAATAAAATAACTAAAATAAAATTATCAATCTACTCAAGGTAATTTGGCATTTACTAGTTTGATTTTTATACTCAAAACTCAAAAAGATAAGATTAAAAAAAAAAAAAAAAAGGCAATTGCGGGTGCGGTACCCGCGACAGGTATTTGGATACCCGTGATGGTAAAATCGGGTCGGGTTCGGGTACCCGATTTTTCAGGTGCGGGTACCCGATTTTGCACCCCTGGCCACGTGGTTCATTGGATGAGATTAGATAAGATAAAAAAAAAATCATGATAGAAATCTAAATAAGAATGAAGATAGAAATCAAAATGCACTTGTATATTTGTTGTTTTGTAGATAAAATAAAAATAAGTAATATGTTTGGTATGCTAAATTATTTAACAGATAAGATGTAATTTACTTTTTTACTCTTTAAGGCACTGTTTGCTACGGTAGATAACTCCAAGATACGGGAGTTATCTGACGTGTACTTGTTGTTTGGTTAATATGTTGTTATATCTCAGCGGCCCGCAATTTGCTGATGGCCCGGCATAGGCCAACATAAATCACCCCTTTCTCCACGATATGGAATCGCAACAAATTGTTGCGATTGTGTAGCAGCTTTGGGAAGTGCACCCAATTGCTTTGTTAAAATTACATTAGTATCCCCTCTATTCTCTCCCACATTTGTTTCTACTATTATATGGGTTGAGTAGATTTGGGAATTCTTAGGTACTGTGTTGTTTGCATCCATTTTGGCTAAGGAGAAAAATTGGGAAATTGTGAAAGTTAGATTGAAAAATCCGTTTGGGTTGGAAGAAAGCTATGAATATGGTTGTTGTAGTTGTGTTCTTGTTCTCTGTTGTTGGTAGTAGTGTGTTAATGAGCTGCATTCACGCCTGCTAATAACTAATTGTTTGCAACCCGCCAAACATATGCTCCCGATTCAGTTCAATCCTTAGTTTTTTTAAAAAGACGTGGGGATTCTTTTGTTGTCACCTCCAATTCCACCACCGCTTTCCTTATTTACCAACCAGCTCGAGTCTTCAAAGCACGACGTCGTACAGATTTGATATCAAGCGACAGGGCCGGAATCGGGTTCTCCTCCACTTTTACCCTCTCATCAGCCAGATCTGACTCCGGCTTCCATCACTTGGGGATGTGCCATATTACACAGATTGCATCTCCAAAGTTCTTGCAGATTCAAATACTCTCACAATAAGTGTTGGTCCTAACATTAATGTTGATTTTCCAAATGCCATATTGAATGGTCTTGAAATCTTAAAGATCGGCATGAAGCCAAAAGCTTGATTGGAAGCGTGCCCGTGAATGCTCTCTTCGTTCAGCCTCCCAAAAAGCATAAAATTGAATCTATTTGATCGCTGAAGCTATATTAGGACAAGCACATGATAATAAGAGAATAACAGAAATTGTGTGAGGTTATAATTGACAGTATAAATTGTAATCTATTTTTCTGACTTTGTTACCAAATACTTAACAACCTTATCATATTTTTTAGCAGGACTATCAAACACACCTTCATAATAATGTATCTACTTAAATCAACTTACTACATCTGGTTTACTATTTGATATTGGATAATCTTGTCTAACATAGCAAACACTAAACAGAGCCTAAGGGTAGTGAATATATTTATCTAATTTTAATAATTATTAACTAATTAGATATTGATTAGTTAAGCTAAATTATCATTTATTAATTAACGATATATTAATTAATATAGATTAATAATTAATGATTAAGGATTAAATACCCAATCGACCGGAATAATCTAGCTTACTTACTTAATAATTAACTAATTTAAATTGTGATTGGTTGATTAAGCATTTAATTAATTAGCTAATTAATTACACATGGAGAGAGATTAATACATGATCACTATCATTTCTCTAGCACAAAAAACAACCCGCTACCACCCATTCTCCATCACCCATCATCGTCCTTCTCTCCACCATCCGCCACCGCCCTTTCTGACCATCGCCGCCCTTTTCGACGGCTTTGAACGCGATTGAACAAATGGGGACACATGTAAGTGTTGGATTTTAGTGAATGTAAATGAGGCTTTTGGCCTTTCAATTGCTAGATGTTTAATGGTGGCTTAGATATTTGGTCTTTGGTTTGCTAGAGGTTGATGGCTACCATTGTGGCTTGCCTTTTTCACATGCATTTGAGTGCCTATATAAGGCCACTCTTGGAGGAGGAGGAGGAGAAGAACATACCAATACAAAGCTTCTTTTCTCTCATTCTCATTTGCATTCCTAGTGGTTTTTAGGAGCATAAAGCTTAGTTCTCAAATTCCATGAAGTTCGTTGGATCTACTTGATTTTTTGGTGCTAGTATCGAGTAGACAAAAGTCGTTTTATCTTTGGGGACGATACGCCATTCCGTGAGCACTAGCTGGGGCATATCTTGTCTTGTGGATAGAGGTCTACCTTGACTCGACTTATAGAGTATTTATTTCATTTAAAGTTATTATTGTAATTTCTTTTTAATTCAAAGTTGTAATAGAAAGTAAGTGTGATCTTGTACCTATTTTCTAACAATCACAAGACAAGATATCTACTTGCTTTATAGAGGAACTTTATGAGTAATACTTTTGTTGGAGAATGTCGACTCCCGCCGGAACCAATTCAAGTGGTTCTAATGCCTCCAATACGTTGGTGGCCCATCTTTCATCCTCAAGGCTGCTTCCATAAGCAGAAATACCCAAGAAATTTGGAGGTGTTGACTTTAAAGGTTGGCAACAAAAGATGTTGTTTTACCTAACTACATTAGGTGTTGCCAGTTTTTTGAAGGAAGACGCACCTAACGTTCCTGAAGAAGAAACAGATGTTCGAGTTTGTGCAACCTATGATGTGTGGTGTCAAGATGATTTCTTGTGCAAGAACTATGTATTAAACAGTTTGGAAGACATCCTCTACTCTGTTTATGCTACCGTTAAGACCTCAAAGGAGTTGTGGGGGGGACTTGACAAGAAATACCGCATTGAAGATGCTGGAACAAAGAAGTTTACAATTGCCAATTTCTTGGACTACCAACTGGTCGATTCTCGATTTGTAATGGACTAGGTGCAAGAGTTGCAAATCATCGTGCACGATGTCCATGCCGAATAAATGGCTCTCCCAGATGCTTTCACTATTGCTACAGTGATTGAAAAGCTACCTCCGTGTTGGAAGGACTTCAAGAGTTATCTCAAACATAAACGAAATGAGATGACTCTTGAAGATCTAATGGTCAAACTCAGGATTGAAGAAGACAATAGGAAACAAGATCCAAAGTCAAGGATCACGGTCGATTCCAAGGCCAATCTGATGGAGAATGGAGGTCCTTCCAACAAGTTGTGCCCGCCCCAATTTTCAAAACAAAGGCAAATGAAAGATAGTCAACCGGGATTTGATGGTGACTGTTACAATTGTGGTAAATCGGGCCACATGGCAAAGGACTGCAAGAAGCCCAAGAAGAAAAATCCTAGATCAGGGGCTTATGTTGTCGAGAAGGACTTCGACAAATGGGACGAAGCTGTGGTTTCGGAAGTAAACCATGTTGACAGTACAAAGTCTTGTTTCATTGATACGGGAGCTACCGTTCACATTTGCTTGAACTAAAATATATTTTCATCATACAAACAATTTGAGGGGATGAAACTCCACATGGGCAACGAAGCTTCCTCTAATGTTGTAGGTGTGGGAGATGTTGTGCTCAAGATGACTTCTGGTCAAGAGCTTTTGTTGAAAGATGTGTTGCATGTCCCCGACATCCACAAGAACTTGGTTTCAAGTTCTATCCTTGTTAGTCATGGTTTCAAACTTATGTTTGAGTCTGAAAAGTTTATTCTGTCCTAATTTGGAAAGTTCCATGGAAGAGGTTATCTTTCAAATGGACTTTTCAAGCTGAATGTAATGACAATTCGTCGTCTACCGAAATAAGCTAATAATGAGAATGATTCATCTTCTTCTTACTTGCTTGAGTGCTCTAACTTATGGCATTGCAGATTAGGACATGTTAATCTAAATGCGATAAAGAGATTAGTAAATTTAGATTTACTAAAAATCAATGAATTTAGCTCACAAGGCAAATGTGAAGTTTGTGTTGAAGCTAAAATGGTTAAATTATTGTTTCACACGGTAGAAAGGAACACTGGACCTCTAGAATTATTTCGCACTGATGTTTGTGAATTGAAATTTGTGCAAACTAGAGGTGGTAAAAATTACTTCAATACTTTTATTGATGACTGCATAAGATATTGTTATCTTTATGTATTGAGAGGTAAAGACGAAGCTATTGAAGCTTTTAAGAACTTCAAATCTGAAGTTGAGAATCAACTTGGTAGGAAAATCAAGATTGTTCGAAGTGATAGAGGAGGAGAATATGTGGCTCCATTTGAGGAGTTGTGCAACGAAAGTGGCATAGTTCATCAAACGACGACTCCATATTCACCTCAGTCTAATGGTGTTGCTGAACGCAAAAATCGAACGCTAAAAGATATGATGAATATGTTGTTGATTAGTTCAAAATTACCCCAAAACTTGTGAGGGAAAGCTATTTTAAAAGCTAATTATATTCTGAATAAAATTCCACTTAATGGTAAGGATGTGACTCCATACGAATTGTGGAAAGGACGCAAGCCATCTTATAAATACCTCAAAGTGTGGGGGTGTTTGGCCAAGGTTGAAGTGCCTCGGTCGAAACAAGTTGCAATTGGCCCAAAAACTATCGATTGCATCTTTATTGGATATGCGTTAAACATTAGTGTATATCAGTTTCTGGTTCATCGTTCGAGTATAACCAAAGCGAATGAGGATACAACAATAGAGTCAATGAATGCAATATTCTTTGAAGATGTATATCTTTGTAAAAATGAGGATAGTGAGAAGGCCAAAATCAATTCTGGAAAAAGAACAATTGATGAAGCTACTAGTTTTCATCGTGTTGATGTGGAACCAAGACGTAGCAAGAGAGGTAAAATTGCAAAAGATTTTGGACCTAATTTATTCACTTGTATGTTAGATGAAGAACCAAAGACAATTAGTGAAACATTCTAGTCCAGATGTAGCGTTCTGGAAAGAAGCTGTCAAAAGTGAGATTGATTTTTTCATGAAGAATAATACGTGGGAGTTGACCGATTTCCCAGAAGGTTGCAAGCCCTTAGGATGAAAATGGATCCTTAAAATGAAGTACAAAGCCTACGATGCTATAGATAAGTTTAAAGCTAGACTGGTGGTCAAATGCTTTAAACAAATGAAGGTTATGATTTTTTCGATACCTATTCACCTATGAAAAGAATTACTTTGATTCGTATGCTTCTTGCTATTGTTGTTCTGCACAATCTTGAGATTCATCAAATGGATGTAAAATCTGCATTCTTCAATGGTGAATTAGAAGATGAAATTTACATGGAACAACCTGAAGGGTTCGTTGCACCAGGTCAAGAAAAGAAGGTGTGCAAACTAGTTCGATCTTTATGCGGGTTGAAGCAAGCGCCTTTATAGTGGCACTTGAAATTCAATGAAGTAATGTTGTCAAATGGTTTCAAAGTTAATGAGTGTGATAAATGTGTGCACATTAAAGGCTCACCTGACGCTTATGTTATTGTTTGCCTTTATGTAGACGACATGTTGATCATGGGCACTAACAGCCAAATCATCGTTGATACGAAACATATGTTGAAACAAAATTTCGACATGGTCGATATGGGTTTAGCTGATGTGATTCTTGGAATAAGAATTCTAAGATCATCTGAAGGAATTGTCTTGTCACAATCTCATTATTTTGAGAAAGTTCTCAAGAAATTCAATGTGTTTGATAGCCTACCAACTAAGAGACCATTGGAACTAAATGTGCACTTAAGCAAAAATAGGAGTGATCATCTTGCTCAAGTGGAATATGCAAGGATCATTGGTAGTCTGATGTATATTACGAATTGCACTAGACCAGATCTTGCATGTCCTGTCAATAAATTTAGTACGTATATGAACAATCTTAGCAAGGAACATTGGAAAGCTCTGATAAGAGTTATGAGGTACTTGAAGTATACTCTTAACTTTGGGCTGCTCTACACGAGATACCCCCATGTACTTGAAGGATATTGTAACGTAAATTGGATCTCTGACTCGAAAGACTTGTTTTCGACGAGTGGATATGTGTTCACGATTGGGAGTGGAATGGTTTCATGGAAATCATCAAAACAAACTTGTATAGCCCGATCTACCATAGAATCTGAGTTCATAGCGTTGGATATAGCTGCATGAAGAGGCTGAGTGGATTCGTAATTTCCTTGAAGATATTCCATGTTGGAGTAAGCCTGTGCCGTTAGTCATGATCCATTGTTATAGCTAAGTGGCATTAGTAGAAAGCTGAATCGTGTGTATAATGATAAGTCCTGACATATACGTCGAATGCACAATACCATTAGACAATTGATCTCAAGTGGGACTATTTCTGTTGATTATGTTAGGTCAATCGATAACCTAGCGGATCCATTAACCAAAGGGTTCAATCGAGATCAAATGTTCAAATTATTAGAGGGAATGAGATTGAAGTCCACATCTTATTAGAGGGAATGAGATTGAAGTCCACATCTTAAGGACTACTATAGTGGTAACCCAACCATGATGACTGGAAATCCCAAGAACTTGATTCAATGGAAAAAGTAAGCTACAATATTTCGTACAGTAAAACTCAAAAGACTAAGTCTTTATTCATTCCCTTGAAAGCATTGAGTGTTGTAACCTGCATGTGGTAAGAGACTAAGTCTTTGGCTTTTAACGATTCTTTGAAGCCTCAAGGAAGTAGAGTATGGCAGGATACTCGGTAAAAGATCACCTATGTAAGTGAGAAGTGTGGGCCGCTTCAAATGTTGTTAGTCACTTATGAATCCAAAGAGGTTATCCATGGTCTAAACAGACAAACGTGAGAACTGATGAGGTTGAGACAATATTGTGTTAATACTATTTGTCTTAGTATACTCCAAGGAGAAATAGTTCAAGGTATCGTATCCACTAGTCTGCCTGTATGGCCAATAGTATTAACTATGGAAGGTTCAAAACCAAAAGTTACCTATCCTAATACAATATTGTGTCACGAGAACTAAGTTGTGTGTCTACATTCATGCATATGGCATTTCCATTCATGTGGGGGATTGTTGGATTTTAGTGAATGTAAATGAGGCTTTTGGCCTTTCATTTGCTAGAAGTTTAATGGTGGCTTGGACCTTTGGTCGTTTGTTTGCTAGAGGTTAATGGCTACCATTATGGCTTGCTTTTGAGTGCCTATATAAGGCCACTTTTGGAGGAGAAGAAGAACATACCAACACAAAGCTTCTCTTCTCTCATTCTCATTTGCATTCCTAGAGGTTTGTAGGAGCATAAATCTTAGTTCTCAAATTCCATCAAGTTCGTTGGAGCTACTTGACTTTTGGTGCTAATATCGAGTAGACGAAAGTCGTTTTATCTTTGGGGACGATACACCATTCTGTGAGAACTAGCCGATGCGTATCTCGTTTTGCGGATAGAGGTCCACCTCGACTCGAGTTATAGAGTATTTATTTCGTTTAAAGTTATTATTGTAATTTATTTTTAGTTCAAATTTGGAATACAAAGTAAGTGTTATTTTGTATCTGTTTTATAATAATAGGTATTAAATTCGCCAATGATTCTCAATGAATGTGATGGCCATAATGCAATGCAATCTAGCAAGAACTCTTCTCTTCATCAAAACTAACAAAACTTACAACCAAAGGTCCGCTTGAGCTCCAATTATTTGCATAGCTACATTTGAGCCCAACATTTTTCGGATAAAAAGTGTTATTATAGTTCTAAGATACAGGTTACAGAAAAAAGCTTTAACACTAACCTGACCAAAGTATATAAGGGAAGAGGCGTAAACAAGAAAAAAGAAACTAGTGTCGTGTCTGTATATAGATTTTGAGAGCTCAACTGACATATGCCATCAAACTAAGACACCGCGTGGTTAAGGATTGCAACATTTGGCATTTTCTTCTTTCTCATCCGATTTCCAATGCAAGCATAAGATTACACAATGGACAAGCCTCAGAGTATGTAATGATCCTCTTCTGGAGTCTGGGGAGGTTTTGGCTTCCAACCGGGCTTTTCATCCCAATACACGTTGTAGTAATATATATGGCCCGGACTGTGATCATGCACACAACACCAAATGCCTATATACCGGTTCACATGTATTTTGAATTTTTCTTCCCTCTCCTGTTTGAGCGAAATATGAGTTTCCATATCTATACAAGAATGATAAGTAAAAAAATAGCTGAGGGATAACATGCCTCGTCACTGAAATGAGAACTCATATTCTTGGTGATGCAAAATAGGTTTTATCACAAAGAGAGCAACAATTAATAAGGACTAGGAATTGATCCTTAATGAACATATTGAGCAGGAAGAAAGTAAAAGAAAAATATTTCCAAGCAATTAGTAGGCATGTGATAAATTTCATTAACAGGCGCACCATGACATATTGCATTAATAGACGTCGGTTTTTCTAACAAACTATATCTTTGCTTCTTACCAGAAAGAGAAACAAACATTATCTTAGCAACATCTTGGTTGCATCTCAATGTTAACATCGTAAAATTAGAGAGAGATGACCAGTAATACTTCAAACACATGATCCAAATGACAAATGAACGGTTGCCTAGTCAAGGTGCCCGGAAAACCCCCTAGATGTTCAAACCACACCCTATCCAACATGCAGACATTACCTAAAATCAAAATAAGAACAAACATCACAAGATGAACTCCAGAAAATGTGAGAGTAAAGTAGAGGTAACATATGCTATCCAAATAGATAATTCTGCTACTACTAGATGTCATTAGTATTGCAGCCACAATGAAAATGAGAAATCCCATGTCATGTAGAAATTTGATCTTCAAAGACTATAAATTTAAACTTACAGTAAAAGCCACAAACCAAAAGAAGTATTGCTTTCTTATGTACATAATACACCTTATATTTTCTCAAGAAGCTTAACAATAGGTAAACCAACCGACAAAAAATATTTTAAACTGTATAGAGCAGGATTCGAATGCCTGATCTGCAAAACCTGAAACTTTAAGTTACCAAATTCATTCGAAAAAACAATAACAACTAAATTCAAAAGTCATAACATGTGCATATAATCTATTCCTAAAAAAACATTATAGCACCCAACATATTCCCTGGATAAACAATTCTAGAAGGTTGTTTGTGTTGCATGAATATAAAGAAGCTTGTAGCTAAATTGTTATTTCAAATCACAGTAACACATCAACTGCGACCTGCCTAACAGAGCGCAACAACAAGACTGTGAACTTAATGTTTGAATTTGGTTACAAATTTGAATGCACCGCAAATTGCCTAAAGTGCAAAATTCGCATTTTTTAAAGCCAAAATTGGCGACCTTGTTACAGATATAATTCCATGCGAAAAGATCTACACCAGACATATTAAAATCGTGAAACTATGCTGGTGCGTTCATACCTATGTTTCACTCGCCTTCTTCTCGTTGGGTGGTATGATTCTGATAAAACCTTCTTTGATGCAGATAATGAAAAAAACCTACAATGATTTGCTGAGATCCGACCACTTGAGATTAGAATTGCAGATGAGATGCTTCGTGGGGATGAAGGTAAGGGGTATGTGGGAAATCCATAAGGCTATCGGGGTAGATTTCCCAAAGTAGAAACACTATTGCACCCTTTTGGTGCGTTAGTGAAACATGCCAAAACGTGAATTGTTTCTCGGGCTTGGCCAGCCGCGCTCTTATCACGGGCCTCTACATTATGCTATCTAAAGTACCAAACAGACGGTAAAAGCATGATAGAGTGTATTTTCCGGTCTTATCTGCCCTACCAAATGGACCATAAGGCCCTGTTTAGTAGCCTAGATGAGATAAAGCGAGATAGATAAGGTAACATGGGCTTTAAGATAAAAAAATTATTGTTGGGGCAAGATAAGGATTTATGTTATTGTTTGATAGGTAACATAAAAATAAGTTTACTATAAATAAGATGTAAAATGATATTTTTGCCCTTATTAAAAATATGAATATATTTATCTTATTTTGGTAATGATAAATTATTTAAATAACATAAATTTAGCCAATTAAATTATTAACTTACGATTGATAGTTAAGAAATCAAATGAATTAAATGATTAGATTCAAATGTATTATTAAGCCATGTATCAAATGAATTAAATGATTACATTATTAATTATTAAATATTAAGTTATGATTAATTAATTATAAAATTATTGAGCAATGACCGCCCTCCACCGCTGCCACTTCCCACTACCGCCGGGACGTCGCCGGCGACTTGACGACGTCGTCGTCTGGCAGAAAATGGGAAGAGCAAACATTCATTGGAAATTTTGCACCAAAAGACCCAAAATTTTCCAAAAATTTTGTAATTCAATCACAAACAATTGAGAAGAATGATCTAAAACCAAATATACATTCCCCATTCCAAATCGACGAAAAAACAAATAGAATTTTGCTTAAAATTTTGAGAAGAATCATTGAGGCATTTTATCGAGCATTTGGTGTGCGTGACTGGAAAATTTTGAACAAAAAAATAACGATGGTTTTGATGGCCAATTTTTCAAAAAAACCAACGAAAATTTGAACAATCAATGATTTACCTAAGATCGAAACATATTCTCAGTTTCGGTGTCAAAAAAATCCATGAATGAAAGAAGAATAGGCTCATATCTGGATGGTTTGATCATCACAGCCACAACCCATCGAACAACAAAATAAACGGAAGAGCTGACGACCACTAGACGACAGTAGCCATGGAGCATCAGTGGCCACCGGACACATGCACTACCATCGAAAACTTTGAACAATCACAGAACCAGACAAAAACCATCGAACAATCACATAATCGGAAAAATAGGCTCAAATTTGGATATTTCCGCTCATCACGACCACGACCCACCGAACCCAAAATGAAGGGAAGAGTCGGCGACCATGGAGCGACGAAAACCACCACCGCTTGACATCACCACTACCGCCGGTCGCCACTGCCTCACATTCTGGCTTGCACAGTAGAAACGACGAACAATAGAGAGAGAATCGCATGGACAAAGAAGAAGAAGAATAAGTGAATGAGGTGAAGAATGAGAGAGGGCAAAACCGATCCATCGTGGTTAAGCTGTAAACTAGCGTACCACTTTTGGTGCGTTAGTGTATCGCGCGAGTTAAGAAGAAATGGCGCAGTTTCATCCCTTTTTGGAGCGAGCCGAGATAAGTTATCTTGGCCCGACGGGCCAACGTTAAAAATTGTCTGTTCTACCAAAAAGATCTAGTGAACTATTGGGCCCATATAATTTATCTTATATGGGCCCAATCAATACTACCAAACAGTCCCTATATAGTGAAAAACGTAATTTTATAAATTTAATCATTCAGATGAAAATAGTGTACAATCACAATAGTATATAAATTATGAAATTGTCATTTGGGGCTAGTTCAACGGTTCAAGTTGAAATATGTTTTCTTTTTCTTTTTTTAATATTTTGGGAGTGGATGAATGATGAGATTTGAATCATAGGCCTTATTGTCATATATAAGAAGTCGGTCTATTTGGTGCCCTAATGGGACAAGATAAAATATGGTTGGAAATATGATTTTGATATAGCAATACTTTCTATATCCTTTACCAATAGGCCTGCACAAATGCGACACATGTTTAAATAAAAATGGTTGAGTGTACTGTAAGTGGATAAATTGTATCTTCTTGGAGTAGTGTTAGTAATATCTAATAAATGTATTGTGAGTGAAAAAAATGATAGATTATGTGGTATAAAAGATAAATAAAGTGATATATTGTGAGCAATATGTTATAGTGTAGTGTCTATAAATGAAAATGAACTAATTTTTATGGACGTACTAAAATAGAGGTGTCACCGGTTTAAAGACTAGCGGTTACGAATTAGCCTTCGGCTGAAACATAAACGGCCCGCTAAGCATTTTGACAGTTATGATTATTAAACAGAAACCAGCGGTTCCGGTTTCGGTTCAAAATCGCCCGATTTTTTTCGATTTTCGGCGTTTCTGGGTCCGAACCGCCAATTAATCGATTTTATATATTTTTTAATTTTTTTATTAATATGATTTTGATGATGTATGTATGTAAAAATAAATTACTAAAAAATAAATATGGAACAAATAAGTAAAATAAATAATATTTGCAATTTTGCAGTGATATTGATTTTGTAATTGAATATTTACAAATTACAAAGTTTATGACTTTAAGTAATAAACAAATTTCTAAGTTCTAAGAAAAATAATTATAAATTTACAATTATAAGTTTACACTTTATATTTTACAATGTGGTATTTACTAAATTAGTAAACTAAACAAATTAACAAAGATTTATAAAATAAAGGGATAAAAATAAGGAAAATGATTTGGGCTCAATTTTAATCTTTAAAGTTAGACTTTAAAAATCAAAATTGAAATGTCTTTGTATCCCCACAATTGAGGAATCAAAGCCCACATATTTATTTTACATTGACTTACCTATCTAGTCGTTCGTCATCACAGGCCACTCGTCACGATCGATCTCGGTAAATTCTTGTTCATTGCTATTGTCACGATCATCTTATGGTTGTTCTTGAGCTCTTAGTTCCGCTTTTGTCCAATCACCAAACAACATGGTGGCTTCCATCTTTCTTGTGGACATGTTGCTCATTCTTCGTCCAAGACAAGATCGCCAAGGCTGAAAGTTTGCTCGACAAAGACTGTGGAAGCGGGAAATGCAACAATCTCCTTCGCCATGGTGGCGAGTATGAGAAAGTCTTTCTCATGAGTTGACCACCAATTTAGGACGTCGATTTGTTCTTGAGGACCTGCATCTTAGAAATAACACGAGATTCCAAATATATATCTAATCGACTAGTAGATCTATCCCTAAATTATGTATCTTCGTATAATGATGCTACTCTTAACACTATTGGATTAATGACTTCTAAGTCTAGGTTAATAGGATAGTAACTATGAAATTATTTTGATGAGCATTATTATAGATTGCTTCGTAATCCACAAAGAGTCCGTAAGGCTTTTTATAAATTATGTTTAACTATTTCTATGTTTGGAAAATCTAATTTGATTAATTCTCCAGTTGTTAGTTGTGTGAGGTCTCCTTACATAGGTAAATATTCAAAACTAGCATAATAGCAATCTAAAATGCCAAAAACACCATTTAGTTTTTATTTTTGGTCTAAGCATTTAGCAATTAAAAACACAACTAGAATTTCACT
The DNA here is from genome assembly GCA_034509125.1 of Monilaria moniliformis. Taxonomy (NCBI): domain Eukaryota; kingdom Viridiplantae; phylum Streptophyta; class Magnoliopsida; order Caryophyllales; family Aizoaceae; genus Monilaria; species Monilaria moniliformis. The sequence continues at coordinate 7,900 of JAYDZE010043643.1, read as the reverse complement.
AAAATATTTAATCCATTTTTAAATCATTGCATATATTATGGTGATTTTTCATGCAATTATTAAAATACATTGTTATATACATGCAATGTTTTAGAACACGAATATAAGTATAATAATAAACTCCAAATAAATCAACAGTTGTAGATTTAAAATATTTGAATAATCTGAATAAATTCAGTCATGCATCCCAACAAGAATCATTTAAAACTACTTTTGTTTCATGTATATGAGATCTAAAAAAATCTATTAAATGATCTTTATGTTCTAATGTAGAATTTATCATCTTATAAGTCGAGTTCCATCGCGTTGATACATCCTTAACAATTTCATAAATCTTTTCTTTGCATTGTTTTCCTATACTAGATTTATTATGCAAAAAATTTATGTTTTGTCTAACTGGGTTTACATTTTCTTGCCACAAATTAAGCGCATATTGAACACATAAATTCAAAATATGACATATACATTTAGTATGAAAATATTTACCATCTAACAAATGGGCATATGCAGCGATTAATGCAGGTAGGGATGTCAGTTCAGCCCGAAACCCGTGGACTAACCCGAATAGTCCACTAAATTTAGAGGGTTATAGTTGGAAATTTATAACCTGATAAAATTCCATCCCGATTAGCCCGTATCCAATTAGCCCACAACTTTAGTAGGGCTGACTCCGATGGGCTAGCCCGGTGGGTTGACCCCAGGTGCAATTACTGTCTATTCTTCCAGCTTGTTTGACGACTGATTTGACACTTTAATGATAGTTTTGATAAAATAAATAACTACACAAAAATAAAATAAAACTAACCATCCAATTTATATCTAATGTATATAGCATTAGAATTTACAAATATAATCTAATAATAAATAAAAAATATAAAATTCAAGTTTACTATAAGAAATATTTTAATTCTTAAAATTACTTTAAAATTTATCGAAATGTGTTAATATTTCATTTTAAATTTGCAAATCTTAAATAAGGTTATACGTTAAATCATTCAGTAACTCAAAATTAATCAAACGTCATTCTTATCCAATGTCAAATTTTATTTTTTTTACTATTAGTATTTAATCGTGTCCGAATTAAGTATATATTCTGAAATTCATCAAATTAAATATTCTACATTCTATAAATATGAATAATTTTCTTCATTAACCATTAGAGAGATCATACATCACTCATTAATTTCATCGTTAGCTTTTAGCCTGATTAACTTGGTGGTCTAGCATGAAACTCGAATGTTTAGGGTTAGTGTTGGAAATTTCTAACCTGATAAAATTTCAGCTACCCGCACCCGAAACCCGATGACCCGCAATCCGATGAGCTGGCCCGATTAATATCCCTAAATGGAGGAATACTAACAGAATTAGCAGATGCATTATAAAACCAACAGATAATATTTATTAACTAATTGAAATGCATGTAAAAATTTAACAATTAATTGAGCTATAGCTTGAGCATTATGTGGTTGTGGAAATTTCATAAATGCAATTAAACGCTTATTCATTGCCCAACTATTATCTATAATATATATTATAACTCCCGTATAAAAATTATTGTAATATGCATCAGACCACACATTAGAATAAATAAAAACTTTGTGATCTAATAAGCATATCATATATGATGTTAATTGAATATTTTTTTCAAAACATTGTTTTCTCATATGGGCAGTTTAGTTATAGCTATTTTTTTTAGAATAATTATGCTTGGTTTCCTTGTTAAATAAGATAATAGTTACACCAATTTTATGCAAGTTTTCATTGGATGAAGTTTGATAAAAATTCGATGTGGGATAATCCACTTTCACAATTGAGGATTGAGGATTCCTATAAATTATGATGATTAACTTGAAAAAAATAATCCTTTTAGCTATTAAAATTTTGAATTTGTAGTGCACCGTTAATTAAATGAGGATTTTATATAAATATAGGAATTATCGAGTGGGACTCAATTTTTATTTTGTAATTTTACAAAATTATAATAATATTATATTATTTGGAAATTAAAATTGGTCACATTAACTTTTCCAAAATAAAATTGTAAGTATTATTTGGCTAATTATAAGTATTTATTTGGTCAATTAATTAGTTGTCCATATTATATTTAAAATAAATCTAGCATAAGTATGTATGGTTTTCTTGTTAAATGGGAGAATAGAATTACTCATTTTATATAAGTTTTCATTGAATGAAATTTGATTAAAATTCGATGAGGGGTAAGAGATTACAAATGTAATTAGATGGAGGATTTTAGATTACAAATGTATTCATTGGAGGGCGGCAAGAAGTATTCATTGAAAAGGACGAAAGTAGTGTCACGTCTTTTTGTCGCCATCTTCGAAAACCGGCTGATCGGAAACCAACAAAGGGTATGAGTTTTCTGGGAGAGTATCGCAGAAAAATACAACAACGAAATGAAACCTGACGGGGCACTCGAGCAGGATTATGACCATCTTCGCAAGCACTGGGGCGCGGTGCCAAAAGATATTTCCAAAATTCGCCGGCTACATCAACAATTTGAAGCAGGTATGGTTTAACGACACAAGATGAGATGATCTTCGAAAATAGGCTCTCAGAGCCCTTCATAAGGATGGAAAAAGTATTTTAAGTATGAAAATGTATGGAAATTAATTCAACGCCACCTAAAGTTCACCAGTGGTATTGAATTTCGTGCAAAAAGAACGAAAGTCTCCGCCTTCGACCAATACTCAACCAGCGGAAACACTGATGCCGTCATTTTTCATTCCAGGATGGATGAGAGTTTGCACACAAAGCCGCAGCCTAATGGGAACCGTCCGATTAGTCATAAAACAACGAAGCGGAAGGCGAAAGGCAAGCTCCGACTACGACGAGTAGTGGAACCGCGATCGAGGAGAAACTTTTCGGCTTGTCCAAAAGCATGGGTAACAATGGTTGAAGTAATGATGTACAACTTCTACTACAAAGTGTTGTTCAAAGATACCTTGAGGATGCCCGATGCCCAATGGCAAATGCACGAAACCTTAGTCGAGCAACTTGGACGCAAACTAGGATTTATGTAGTTTTTTAAAAATTTATTATGTAATCTTTAAAATTTTAATTATGTAATTTTTGAAATTTTAATCATTTATTTTGATTTTAGAAAAATATTATAATTTAAATAAATATATAAAATTGAAAATTATTAGAATAATGATGAATTAAAAGATAATAAAAATCTGAGTGAATTTTTGTAATTGAATTATTAGTGCGTCTGATATATCATATATGTGATATGATTTGAGATAGTAACATAACACATGAGTCACGGACAATGGAGGTATGACAAGATTTTTAATGGGCTTAGCCTCGATAATCAATTTATTACAAATGAAACGAACAAAGCAGAAAATAAAAAGGAAGCGAACAAGCACCAGAAGCTGCCTACAGAAACAAATTTCAAATTGAAAACTCACATTCAGAGAATGCAGGGCTGCCATTGCCAATTGATGATTCACAAAGGTCGCAAATGCCACAACCTGTCCACTCCAGAGAAAAATTGAAGTTCTAAAATTTATCAGAATCCGCATAAACTATTTACTGATGCAGTTACATCTTCCGATTAATCAAGAAAAAAAGTAAAACTTCACACTATTCAATAATCAGTGAGAAATTTCGAACACTATCTCGGTAGTTAGAGCGAAGAGAATGAAACCTGATTGCCACGTCCGGTGTATTTGAGCTGGCAGGACTCGAATCCGGGACGCCGGCGGAAGAGGCTGTGAATCATGCAGGCGGCAGGCGCGGGCGCGGGCCGCAGCTGTCGGTGTGAAACTGCTGCTGTCACTGCTGTCGTTGTGAGGGCGGTGGAGTGGCTGAAACTGAGGGAGGCGGCGGTGTGAGGTGTGAGGTGTGAGGGAGGGAGGCGGGTGATTAGGTTAGAAATTTGGAGTCTGACTTTACACTGTTGGGAGTGCTGCACAGATATTATTAAAAAAAAAAAAATACAAAACCGGTTGAACCGGTTTCCGGGTGAACCGCCCGGTTTTTCCGGTTTGCAGTGGTTTAATGTGCCAGCGGTTTTTTAGCATGAATCGGACCAGTAAACTTACCGGTTCGCGGCCGGACCGGTCGAACCGGCCGGTCCGAACCGGTTTTTAAAACACTGCTTACATCATAGAGTTAAAATATTCAAATCTAATTTAAATATCTTAATTTCATATTATTTAGTTACACTTGGCCACGATATATAAAACCTTACATGCAAGGGATGTTGGAATTGTAGCATGTCACGAGCATAATTTAGGAAGCTTACACTCACCAATAACAATAGTCAATAGGGATTGATAATGTGGATGAGTTGTTAACTTATATACACTTTAATTTTAATATATGAGGTTCATAGTCACACATTGTGGTATTCGCCCATCGTATCTTCGTTGTTGTTTTTCATTCTCCAATCCATCTACTTTAGAGGATTTAACTCGATATAAAAAAACAATAGATTGACTTCTTTCTTACTTATTTTATATTTTGCTTTGTGAATATTTGTATCGAGCTATTTCGACTGCAAGGGCTATTTGTGTTCATTAGATACATTATATTTCTAGATCGAATTATTTGGAGCAATTATTTTTCTTATTTGGCTCACGATGCTACTATATACTTTGAGATTATCCTTAATTTACTCAAATTTATTTATTCTAAAAGTAATAATAAATATGTTTCACAAGTTTTTCTAAGCAGTTAACGAGTTTCTTAAATGGCTCTTTAATTTTTATATTAATGTTGACTTGGATGATCTCCATAGGACCATATATGATTGTGTTGTATAAACACATTATTACCGTCATTGTTAATGATAAACAAAAAATGTATGTTTATTAAAGCAATTTCGAAACTATTCTAATTTATTAAAATAAATAATATAAAATCAAAAAATAGCTTATATTCTAAGTCAACATCTAAGGGGTCAAATCGCAAATTCCATCTCTAATGAATCAGGTAACATTGGCTCAAATTTGATTGGTCCAGAGTCAAACCATAGAGATATATCCCTACTACATTTTAACTATTTTAAGAAGGCATTTAAAGAAGTATGCAGAAATTACTCTTTAATTGTTTATATGTCTATGTATATTGTAAAACCTATTTTGTAATTTATTGCGGACTTAAAGCATTTAAAGTTCTCTATTCCAACCGTCTTGACTTGACCATAGGGTCTTTATCGAGCGAATCAGAGTTCTTTGTGGGTAGATTGTATCCTCATAAATATATTCCTTAAGACTATTACAATTCTATTTTCGACTGTTCATAAAAAATGTAACACTTTCATTTTCGCAATACTTAATTCTTATAATTCAATCTCACAATCACTCATTATTTATCAAAACATCACTTTCTAACTCACACTAATTCAATATAATTGGACCATTATGGACCAAGAGAGTAATAATTAATGCAATAATTGCATTGAATTAATGATGTGGTAAAATACGACTTCAACATAGAGTGATTGAATGTATGGCAAATATTTAACAAGTACAAATAAGAAGGACATGTAACAAGATGTTCCAAAAAATATACAATCATGTAATTGCAAAACTTGTGTTGAACAAATTAAGATCCGTTTGATGACGAATCTAAACACACCTTAGTATTTTAGATACCATAGGGCCAAGTCAAGTTCGATTGTGTTTTTATAATTAGATAAATAATAGGGATTCTATTTGATGCTTTTGGATATGACTCGTGATTGTTATTATAATTAAATAAATAATAGGGATGCTTATTAGATAATTAATGCTGAATATCATAGAATATATCAACATGTATGTAGTTGACATATAGATCATCATAATAGGTAAAAAAATCAATTACAACCAAGCATAATAATGCATGGATATAATACAAAATTGGACTGATTTCACCAAGAAATCCATTGGTTTGGAGTAGGTTGTAAGGTAGCAGACAGACAAACACACAAGTCAAATACTACTCCTATTTTTGGAATATTGATTGCCCATTACTCCAATAAAAATTAAAAAATTAATATTAGTCCTCATTTTTACTACTGTGGAACCGCGGCGTAGTTGCAGCATCTGAATTAGACTATCAGTCAGCATATTTATTCGCTCCAATCTTTCCGAATTCATCTTCGCTTCCGCGCTCCGCGGCTATGGCGTCGCTTTCGTGATACGGCGCTGTATCATTTCCCCCACCGCTGAAAATGGAGGCGTCTTTCGTCTCCAGAGCTCGGACAGCCATCAATTCTGCCGCAGCTAAAGCGGAGAAGGTCTTGACGGACATTAAAAAATCTGATTCCAACGCGCATCGCGGTATGTGCTAAATATATGTATATCTCTGCTTTATTTGGAGACTCTCCTGTTTGTGTGCGCTGCCTCTGATTAAATCTCATTCCCTAGTTTGGTTTACTATTTTTAGGATTTCATTAAACTATGCGTTTATTGTGTTTTCATTTGGATTATGTACAAAATCTGAAGATTTGGATACACAATCGCATGTCGCGTCAACGGCGGAGTGCCCGAGGGATGCGGATGTGCCGAAGGTAAATTTTCTTTCTGCTTCTGTGTTAGATTCGCGTGCGAATTTCCGATGTCTCGATCGTGGACAATGTTTGACCACGCCGTGGAGTCTGGAGATTTTCATAAAAAATGTTGAGTCTTTTCGTAGTGACAAAGACTCAGCTTTGGATGAATGGTGAAACGAGGTGATGGAACTGGATTTGGAATCTGACTTTGATATTTATTCAAGCTTGTTTGTATGCCTTGTTGAGATTTCAATTTGTTTTTCTTTTGTTACTCATATTTTAATATGATTTCACTGATCCGGTTATTTTTTTATGAGTGAGTTTGTTTCTTTTTCTTGAGAAAAAGCTTGAGTTACTTTCATCAAGGCCTTGTGTAGGCATTCAATATTTCATGAAAATTTTATATTTGTGATATAGTTGGGCATAGATGATAACTGTTTTTGAATGAGACCTGGTTCCATGGTTGCTCTATCAATCACTTGCTGAGTTAGTGGATATTTGGATGGAACTCGTTTGTGTTTCAGGTGCAGGATTCCGAAGGAGCAAACAATAAGAGAGTGCGCCCGCAGCCAATTAAAACCAAGCAGGATTGGCATGAGAGATTGAGGAACTTAAGATTAGGTAAAAAAGGGGCTGAGGACTCCGGGAAGCCCGATAATTCAACAATGGCTTACGCAATTTTTGATGATAATTTATACCTGATGCATGAGAGAGGATTCTCTCAGCCAAATGTAAGTTATACTTCTGTATTACACAAATGAGTGCCTGTTATTCATTTGGTTAAAAAATATGAAAGATATTTTAGCAGTCTGGATTCTCTCTCACACTAGCAGTACTTATTGTGAATGAGCCAGCTATTTGTGTTGTTTTCAACCTACTTAAATCTAACAATCGAATCTCTTTGAGGTTTTGGACCCACTGCATATTTCACAACATCTTTTGGTGGTTTATTGTGATGTTCTTCTATTGGAAATAATGGTAAAAGAATTATGTTCTCAATATCTTTAAACTTCTGTATTCTTTTAATGATAATAATCTTCCTGGTAACACACAAATGCTTGTTGTAGTTTTCTTGGCCTCAGAAGTTTAAGGTTACTTAATTTAGCAAATTATTGCTGGACTGCTGTTACTCATGTTTAAAATAATGGCATTTTAACCCTTCCCTTTTGTATTTGTTTATAAATGATACGTTGTTGGGGTAGATTAAAAATCACAAAAAGCTATAGGCCTTGTATGCTTTGACTGAACTGTTGAGTTTCTGCTCTTCAAATTACTGGAAGTACTTGGTAAATTACAGGATTTAGAAGAGGAGCTGGAAAGTTCAAAGGCTGCAAAGGCAGATATCATTCCATCATCGGCTATCTTGAAACAGTTAGCTGTAGCAGTCGAGTA